>JAMKCH010007384.1:0-89891 GCA_023653785.1 Ophioderma brevispina | reverse complement strand
GTGCCAAGTAAAACTCGAGACAAAACTACAAACGCAATTTATACCATATTAGCGTAAGCTGTGTGGCCGGCAGGTGGAATTGAATGCCATTGAATGGCGCCGGACAGGTCCATCCAAGATTTGAACAGGTGATTAGTGGCCTATCTGATTTTTCTTTATGTTGTGCAGTTGGTATAATAGGTCTACTTCTTTGCAAATTGGCCGTTCTTTTCACCCTACAAAATCAATTTATAATAGGATTAAAAGCTGGCGCAAGTCTTGGCCCTAATCTATGCATTTGACAGGTCCAAAACTTGTTCCCACCTGCCCCATCAGCGTGAATCTATTATAGTAATTACCTGTTTTAAGAGCGTTATTCTGTAACCAGAATGACTTTTGAGGCAGGGAACAGAACCAGCCACTCTATTTGGCCTTCATAGATCTGACAAAGGCCTTCGACTTGGTGAGCAGAAACGGTCTGTTCAGGATGCTTCTTCTGATTGGCTGTCCACCCAAACTTGTCTTTCATAGTAAGATCTTTCCATGATGGTATGATGTGTACTGTGCAGTACCTGTCAAATGAGTAGTTAAGAGTAGTGTAAAGCAAGGCTAGGCTGCATGCAAGCTCACACTCTTCGCATCTTTTCGAGAGTGGGACAAGTTTACTCCATCTGGCTCGAAATTAAGCATTTTCATCTCCCTTTTCTGATATTTTCTACCTTTTGCACTCGATATGTGTTACAAATGTCTGCTATCGGGATTGAGGGTTTCTGGGCACGCTCTTTAATAGCCACAGCAAAACGATTTATATTGTGAAACTAGATGTTTGACCTTTCAGATTGAATATCTAAAAAATATGCAACAACAACAAACCAACAACAAGTGAATAAAACGATAATTTTTTTTCTATAAAACTCATGTGATTTGGGCGTCGCATATAAATCCTTGGAGGTTCTTTTGATTTTATTTAAAATCTTTCCCGCGGCAATGAAAAGAGAGATGGCTTTATTTCATAAAGAATAATATATCGCAAACTAAACACTGCATGGATACCTTATCAGTCTCACAGCCATGGGGCATTCAACCTCAAATTTCAAAGTCTACAAATGCTATTTGAAAGCATGGCAATCAAACAAACAAAAAAATTGTAATGGTTTTGTCGAAAAAGAGGTGGATATTTGGGCAAAAAGGTCAGCTTTGATCACCCCTCCCCTTAAAGATCCACATTTTAATGAAAAAGGTACAGCTTTGACCAAGTCCTCTCTGGCCATCTAGAAAAAAACCTGCCTCTATCGATAAGGAAAAGCGTCTCTTGGTTGTGATAACGCCTGCAGAACTGTTTTTTGTATTATTTATTAATGTAGTGTTTTGCTGCATTCTATCTTGTCAGGTTAAAGGTCTAACACTGTATTGAAATGAAAATGATGAATACTTGAAACACCAAGAAGCATATCAATGGCAAGCAGAACAATGCTTTAAGACAAAGGTTCAAGCGTACGAACAGCCCCAGGTATAGGTTGCGGTTAGGGTATAGTCGGGTCTCTATCCGGCTCCCTTGGCGGTGTATACGAATTGAACGGTTATGCTCCTGTGTTCAATATATCAATAATTTAACTCTTACTATTACTTCATTACAAAGGCAGAGTTTGTTAATTTTTGATAACTCCCCAGATCGGACCTGGGAAAGTAAGAAGTTGGTAGTGCGTTTAGGTTACCTGGTGCGAAATACAAGTGCGATGCGCTACAAACGGAACTGTATTTTTCACAAAAAGTTTAACGGCACGTGGCATTACAGAAGCGTGTAAAATTTGATGAATACAAATTAAAGAGACATTTCGAAATCCACAGCCTTGTCCCCAACTTACAAAAAAATAAATAAAAAATAACCAAAATTTGAGATTTTGATATCATCTGAACCGTTGGTCTAAGTATAGTATGTGTGCGTAATCTATCGGGCATAGGCCACCATCAGCTTTTCAATCTTCTTTAGAGGTCTAATCTGTGTCTCACCTTAATCCGGCTAATCTCTATTGAGAGCAAGGTCGATTGGCCATTTCCAGGTCCTCCACCGAGAGTAAAACTTTCTTGAATCGATGATGGCTTTGACAACAAAGTCAACGGATTCAAGATCCTATGTTGCATCAACAACATCTTACTATTCTTGCTTCTTCATCAAAGCCTATACAATTAGAAACTCTCCCACGTACTCGCCCTTGGCAGGGTTATAAATAAGAATATTTGGGCAAAAAGGTTTGAAGATTTAGGCAAGAAGGTTTTCCTATAGTTGAAAGAGTACTGAATCAGAATTGTTGGTCCAACCTCTGAGAAATGTGGAAACATTGTAAAATAAGTGGATAAAATTAGCAGAGGGTTAAATTTGAAATCAATTCAAATTGTGTTTAAATGTACACCAATGTATTCGTCTCATTATAACCCTAACGTCCCTTAACTGCCTTCGGTTAGGGGGAAATTGCTCCTAGATAGCGCTACCTCACTTTTCTTGCGGTGATCGTCAGGGATATGGATTGAAAAAATATAGTTTTTCTAGGTATTGAATCCACGTCGGAGTAAGTAATATGACAGCAAGTATCTTTCAAAAGCGCAAGTGATTTATTGAAACTTAATGCGGGCTATTACTTACCCTTCCCTTCCCCACAAATGTTCAGTTATAATCGATAGAATTGAGAAATTTATGAGAGGGGTAAATTTTAAATCAATTCAAATTGTGTTTGAATGTACACCGATGTTTTCGTCTAATTATAACCCTAACGTCCCTTAAATGCATTTTTAACTGCAGTTAAATGAACTTTTGAAAAAATAACGGAGCGGACGACTGTCTTCGCTTAGGGGGCAATTGCTACTAGATAGCGTTACCTCACTTTCCTTGATTGTGACAATTTCCTGAAGGTGGCGTAATAATAATTGTCAGGAGCGCCTTGAGCCTGTTTACGGGGATTAAGCGCTATGTAAAAACTGATTATTATTAGTATTATTATTAATTATTATTATTTTTAGAAAGAGAAAGCGGATCGATTCCATTGCATGTTGGGTAGGGTCGGTGCTCTGGAGCTGCTGTTCTAGGGGCCCTTTGGGTATAATTGTGTTTGTGTGATATTTATTTACGAGAGTTCCGCAACCCCTTGAGAGATAACTTTTTGCATTGAATCCACGTCAACTAAGTAATAAACCGCCCTAAGTATCAATAAATAACGTAGGGCTTTTTAAGAGACACGAGGACATTTGCAAAATAATGCGCCTTTTTTCGAAACCCAGTTTCTGCATATGCAGAATTCTTACCAATGTATTAATTACACCATAAGTGAATAAGCCGAAAACACCGTCTTCAAGTAATAAAAAGATTATTTAGTATTCCAAGCAGGCAAGACGTTTTGGTTTTCTTTTCTTTTGGGTTGACCAAGAAACCTTCCAAACGTTCTCAAACTCATCAATTTTAGAGAAAGTTTTATCTTCAGAAATCTCCTCGGTTCCCTTGAAATTACACAACGACATTAGTCTCACATTATATATATAGTTGGGTAATTTGGAGCAATTCTGTGACCGTGGAGAGCAGAGCATCATTTCTCAGTGGATTTAGCGGGGGTGCCCCTCGAGAAAGTGTGGGCGGAATCCAGGAGGGGGTAACATTCATAATACAGGGTTAAAAAATGAAAAATGCTTGGATTGCTGTAAAAAGGTAACCAAAGTGTCCTCCTTGTTACAAGGATTAAAAAAGGTATAGTTTATACTACCTACAAGGTATGGTTATCGAGGTGTAAGACAAAATTCGTCAAATGTCAAAGGTCATCTCTAAAGGTTAAATCTTTAATATTGCACCGATTTATTTCAAAATGGCCTCAAATTGTTAACCTTTCCACATGGATTGCAACAAAAGTAGTTGACACTCTCATTTGTATTTGTTTATCGAGATAAAGGACAAAAATGTCAACCCCATTGACCTCTATTGATCTCCGAATTTTAAAAATATGTTAGACGGTGCAAAATGTGTGCAGTCTCTGAGGAAAGATGAACAATTTGAGCCCATTTTTAAAGAAATTGGAGCGATAGTTAAGATTTAACCTTTCGTGATGACCTTTGACATTTGGGCATTTTTGTCTCATATCTCCATAACCATAAGTTGTAAGTAGTACGTCTTAATTTGGTTACCTTTTAACAGCAATCCAAGTATTTTTCATTTTTGACGCCTGTATTATGAATTTCCCCCTCCTGGATTCCGCCCAACACTTTCCCAGGGCACCACACTAAATTTATTCATACCTTCATAGAAGAAATTCCACTGAGAAATGATTGCTCTTGCTGCTCGCCATGGTCACGGAATTCTCAAAATGGCAACTATAACGCGGGGTTAATCCCGAATTCGCGTTATATTGCCAAAGGAGGGGAGGTGATCGTGGTACCACCCTATGGAGTTAGCTGCCTTTGGAATTAATTTTCAAAACTTAACTGACCAATATACAAAATTCGAACATTCTCGCGAGAATGAAATTGAATATTCGTAACAACATAATTAATTTCTGGCTGTATTTATATCCTCTACAGAGAGAGAGAAAGGGGTTTAATAGTTTAATAGGACAAAGCAGTGCTTCACAATTAAAAACAGGTACAAACAGCGGGGGGTCCGTCCATGACGAAGTTTAGAAAGTCACGAGATTACAAACTTCACCTGGTTTAGGGTAATCCCGAACGGTCGTTCGGGATTATCCGAATTACCCGTTTACATGGAAACCCATATAGGTGTGTCCATTTCATCTATATAATCATAAGTTCTTTTCTAACATGTTGGAGTTAACAAAAACTTGTGTATAGTTAGAGTTTTACTTACACTTTTTATGGTTATATTTACCAAATCTTGTTTTACCATGGACTTATTGGCTTCAATCGAATGGCGTTCGGCATTACCCGACTTACCCCTAAATAAATGTTTAAGAGAACAACGTGTTAGGCAATGAAGTGTACCATTCTTTTATAATGAGGTTATTGCATTGCTCAGATATCGGGAGTCGTTTTTGACTCATTTGTGGTTGTTTGATTAGTTTGTAATAAATGCCGTGTTTAACATAAAATTAAAATTAATGCATTTCATGTTAAAAACGATGAAGATAATAGTTATGGATGATGCAAAGAAAGCCAAGTGGTAGCTGGAGAGGCGGGAAGGTGCTCTGCTTCCCACACGTCCATACGCCTACACGCTTGTACGTCTAAACAAATAAAACCTACCTTATGTCATAGCATTGTTGCTGAGTCTTAAAGGATTGTGCAATTTTTCATAAAGGAATTACATTTAGCATGGATTTTTTTACTAACCTTGGGAGGCATTTGGATTTTCACCCCTAATGACCCTACAAAGTGTATTATCTAGAGGTCAAAGTTGTTTGAAACATATTCAAAAACTGTACCATTGTATTCCTCAGGTCACAAGTATTCAGAAAAGGTATAATTTGACCTATCAGCGACGTATAGTTTTCAAGTTGCAAGCCAAAACGTAAAAGGTCAACGTTTGACCTCCACAAAGTTCAAAATTGAAAAGTAGCTTCGATTTTGATAAAGCAATAAAACAATATTCAAAATAAGTAACACATACATGCATGTACCAGGGGTACTTTACATTTTCCCTCTTAACCATGGTATGAAAACATCCTATATAGATATATCAAACTTATTTTGATATTAATAATTGTTTTAAACGATTATTGTATAAGTAAGACGAACAATTTGAGACAACTTTGATCAAAATCGGAGGTATATATTCAATTTTGACCCCTGTGGGGCCAAACGTGGGGGACCTCTGACGTTCTTGCTTGTAACTTGAAAACTTTACATCGCAGATGGGTGAAAATATATCGAGGTATGTAAAATGCACATGCGTAATGTTATCATTTTATGAAAATTTTCACAATAGTTTTTAACATTTGGAAGTTAACAGCACCCATATCAGCGGGGATATATGCCCCACTTGTCCTTATTTGGTAAGTCAAAATCATTTAAAGGTAGAGAAATAAAAGCAAACAGCAAAATAAATCAACGCTGTTTATATGTTCATGGAAAAGTTTAATCATACCTCAATAAATAAGCAAAGATAACCAAAGGTAACTAAAGCTCATGATATACTTCCAGTCGCAGCGAGCGATTTCTGCTCGTGAGCATGCGTAACACTTGACATTGGGTCAAAATCCGGTATTGTGCACGTCAATCGCTCGCTGCGACTGAAGTATAACGTGGTCTTAAAGGCAACTAATCAAAGTTAATGTAAACACGGCGGGAGAAAATTAATTTCTCCATGTCTGTGTCTGTAAGTTTAATCTTCTATCTTACCATAAGTTTAATGTTGCATTATGTTCGTTCTATTTTGTCTTATTTAAATAATATCAACAACAGTGCGCCTCTGAATTAAACAGTATGTAATGAAATTGCCAATACCCATTTATTGGAAATTTCCGTCGTTTTGTTTTTTAAATTAACCAGGCACGCTTTAAAGAGTACTATCAATGTTGCTAACTAGTGTAGTGTGATGCACTATTGTGTGTCATAACAGAAGAGGCTACAACTTTCTTGAAAAAGATGGTTTCCTGATGATAGGTGATATAAACAATTCCAGTTTCATATGCTCATGAAACTGGCAATTTGGTTTGTGTTTGAGGGAAGCTATTGAAATTGAAGTTTTTATCTGGAATGAAATGTTCGTTTCATTAAAAAGTTCCAAATTTGCGCACTTTGCGAACAATTCTTTTATTACTTAAATATCTAAATGTTTATTTTAGTTGCAATCCATTAGTCCATTACTATAAAGTTAACTCAGGTCAATTACAATAAAATCACACTTCCTATTTTTCGCATACATTTTTGCATCATTACTCCACATTTTCCAAGATATGTCCGCCAATGAATTTAAAGTACAATATATGGTTCAAGGGAATGATCGCCAAAAGATAACGCCCCGAACGTATCACTCACACCATCAAAACTGAGATTTGGTATCATTAGAAAGCTTATATTTTTCTCAATTTATCTGCAAAGTAGCTGAACGTTTTCACTTTATGATGTTACAAGCATAAATTTGGGTTGTTTACAGTTATTGGAAATTATTTGTATAGTAAGCTGTGGGCTA
The DNA here is from genome assembly GCA_023653785.1 of Ophioderma brevispina. NCBI lineage: Eukaryota > Metazoa > Echinodermata > Ophiuroidea > Amphilepidida > Ophiodermatidae > Ophioderma > Ophioderma brevispina. The sequence continues at coordinate 82,789 of JAMKCH010007384.1, read as the reverse complement.
TTGTAATATACACAATTACTACGCACGTTAGAATTGTGTGTTGGATTCAAATAAAATTTGGAATTAATGTATATTGCTGACAACCTTTTTTTGAAACAAATAAAATTAATGTTGAAATTCGGTAAGGCGCCTTTAACCGGCAGACCCTAGCTAAATGCTGATGATTTCCTAGTGGCAGCGAAATATAATTATTGTAAAGCCTATTGTAATTGTGTGATACAATTTTTATGAATGTTTTAGATATGTGACCCATATGAAGGGCCTAATACACTTTTCATAGGTTGAGGAAATAATCACATTGCACTTAATTTTGTTGTCGAAGAAAGATCCCACATGTTGAAGCCGAAAAAACACATTAGTTTTACTCGCTGATTTTATAGGGATTTCTATGTATTTCTTTATTTTCTGTGTAAAGTGGATTTAGGCCCATTTGGAAAACATTTCCAGCGCAAATTTGCGCAAAATTCTTTCCTCTAAAGCACAATCTTAAAACAATATTCGCTGAAAAGAGAATCTCGGGTGTAGATGAAAATCGAAACCGCATAGAAGTTGCTAATAAACTCTTAAAGTTAAAGAGACATGAGGAGATTTCCAGAAAGAAGCGCCCCCAATTTTTTTCGAACCCGGTGTCATACAGTGTCCGTGTCACTGAGTGTCCTACCTCGCATCTGTCTATTGTGTTCTCCATTGAGTGCTGTATGCACCATTTGTTTCAGCACTGTACCCAAATAGCCTCGTCTACAAGATCACGGTTTATTCTGTACATGTTGCTATGGTAGCTAGGACACTCTCTCATGGGGGACACTCAGTTTCTTTACACCGGGTTTTTTGCATATTTGGAATGCTTTCCAATGTATTAGATCACACCTGAAGTGAATAAGCAGAATACGCCGTCTTTATGTAATAATATGATGATTTAGTACTTTCTGTCGTGCACGACAGAAAGTCAAAGCACGGTGTTCTATGGGGACAATTACGATAGTCAGGCAAGTTCAAAACAAGGTTTGCTGTTTTCTTTTGTACTTGTTTGTCCAATAAACCTTCGCCGTTCTTGGTAGGTGGTGTACAATCGAATTTGTGCAATTTGAGAGATTTTCGTATCCTAAAAAAAATCTCCTCCTGTCACTTTAAGTGTTGGTGGTGTATCCCGAGGACCCAAAATGTTTTGTTGGAGGCAATATTTCTCAAGGTGCCCTAGTTATGTAATGCAGGTAAAACTTCAGTTCAGACCTATATGACCCAAGAGTATTGCATCCAGCTACAATTCGAGCAACACTTCGATTAATGAGCCGAAAACTGCCAAGATACAGGGTATCGAAAAGGTATTATCAACTTTATGAAATGCATTTATGGGACTGTATATACAGAAAGAGTTTTTACTCTGCGGGGTAGTGTGGGCGTGGGCGTCGCCATTGGTTTAATATGTAATCTCGAAATCTTGACAAATGTGTCATAATTATCCTATCGAGCAAATTTTCATTCTAAAACCGTTAGAGCTGATGAGTGAACTCCAAGGTAAAGGTTGCTTTTGCATTTCTTGTATCGATAACGGCAAAAAATCTGCCAATTCATGCTTAAAATTTACACGAAGCGACGAAGGTTACTTCTTCGAATTACTTGCGAGTTTCTGTGCATTGTTGCCAGATTACATTAGGTTGGCCTTCGTCGTTTGTTTCCCTCACACGTCAGTTTCTCCCAGTGATTTAGGCTATAGGAAGTCAGTTGAATACCCGTCGTTGTAGTCGGGAACAAGATTAAAGATATTAGCGCCTGGCGTAATATGTGCATTAAATCGGCGCACATACGGACCCAAACGATCGGTCCGTGTGAAGACGAGACAAGCTTATTGCCAGCCATTTAAGATGTAAAGAAACTGAGTGTCCCCCACAAGATTTCCTGTAGCTACCATGTCTCTATGCACGGAATAAACCATGAATTTATGACCTTGTAGATGAGGCTATTTGGCCGGGCTATTTGGGTACAGTGCTGAACAAATGATGCGTACAGCACTCAATGGGGAACACAATAGCTAGATGGGCGGTGGGACACTTAGTCACACGGACACTGTATTCCATGACACCGGCTCATTTTAGAATCTTTTTCTTGTTGGGAAGGGAAATGATGATTAGTTGACGAATGGAAAAACCACGTGTAATTCGTGCTAAACTTTTATTCTCGGCAACCTTCGTTAATTCTGTCCCCGAGGAAAACACCGTGCTTCTTGACGGACGATAGCGTACTCTAGTTGTAATAAATTCAATTGTAATGTTCGGCATCATGGATATGAACCGACAAAGATATAAGAATGTAAAAGTTAAAACCTCGTCGTTAGGAGTGTGTCTATCTAGTGCTAAAGCTAGGAAGAGTTTGATTGAAACTATCAACAAATTTAACTGGGTCTGTACAGATACTGCTGAATTATAAAAAAAGGTAATGAGGTTACAGGAACATATACAATCAGTATTCCATATGGTATTGGCATTTGCTGCCACAAAAATTGAATTGATATGATACCTGCAGTTGAATTGATTATATTGAGATGAATGCCGAAATGGGCATAATGTGTCATTAGGTTCTACGACACATGATTAAATCGACCTATATTTGTATACGCCAATTGCTCTCCTTCCATACAAATTAAAATCTACAGAGGATAAAAACGGAATGGAAACGAAAATGGAATCCCCCACCTGCTACTGTTCAAAGACGAGCTGTCTAGGCAAAAATTAATACATATTTTGTAGTCTACGGGACAATGGATCTAAGATGATTTCGCCCAAACTTCCACGAAATGACGAACAATCCCTTAAAGTAAATAGTATTGGAGAAAATGTTCATCCAGCAGATACACGGATCCAAAAAATACCTTCTCATACAATCAAGTGTATGATGAAAGTTATAATAAGATTGACATTTTTTCTCATATAACATAGCTGACACATGAAGGCATTCTGTACTTGTGCTACTGAGTTGAGAATGATGCTAAAAGCCACTGCATAAATCATTTGTAGAATACAGACCTTTTTTATATGATTAGAAAGAGTCTTTCAATAATGTCGTGTATGACCATAAAAAGCTACGCAGGGGTTCTGTTTTAGTTATTTTTATTATTCTAGGTTAATCTATAAAAGAAAAAGAAATTCAGATTTTATTATGACATTCAACATCAAATATTTACGCTTACGCGTACGCACTGGTAGAAGGCAATAGCAAAAAAAAATTGAAATAATTTGCTAAGAAAATCGACACATTTCCACCTTCGGTGTTTTCTGAGCCAAATAGTGTTATTCATTTACCATTATAGCAAGTTATTGTTTAGTCTACGTCAAAGCAAATATGCTTATCGAAGGGTTTGCACATGCCGAATTGTAATAAGAAATTAAAGAAATTAGAATTAAAGAAACGTTCACGAGTAAACGACAAATTAAAGATACTATCAGTGATCCATCCGAAAGAGGAGAAATATTTGAAATGCGCACAAATGGCCATTACCGAAGAAGGATAAGTCTGTAAATCATCATAAAAGGGAGTGTTCTAACTGAACATTACGGAAAAGGAAGAAAACATCATTGTCTAGAGATACGAATTTCCATTCAATTACTAGAGTAATGAATAAAATATCCGATTTTGTCCGTATATTAGGTTGCTTTTCGTCTTATCATTTGTAGGGCATGTTAGCATACCTATGCTTGTTACAGTCATGCACAAATTAGATTTTTGATGATTTTGTTTCGATATTTTGATTTACTCAGTAGCAATCACTGTAAACGAGTACAAATATATATTTCACCTTAAAGGCACTATCAGTGATTTGTTAAATCAGAAAATTTTATTAAGAGAACAAAACAGTTATTGGATTTTAGTATTTTTAATTAATTTCACACTGGGTTTTGTCTTCCCCCTTGACGTTGTTACGAAAAAAGTAGATAGCCATGCCCCACACTCTAATTAGACCATGCCGAAACCGGTAACAACTTGGCGACAATATCAAAGCCATAGGACAAAAGGCCGCACTCTGTCTAGTCCATAAGCTGCCATCATCAGATTTTCCGTTCGTTGCACCCAATTAGTGATTATTTTTCCCATATATCACCTTAAAGGGGATGTCTCCCTGACTAGGATTAGGTATGTTTCCGCCCCGAAAAGCTGCACGTTAGCGTGTTCTGCCCATTTCAAAATGGCTGCCATTGTTTTATGTAAAACCGCCATTATAATTTCATTACAGAAAGAAATGTTATCCACGACTACACAAAACCAAGTTTGTAACTGCCTGAAGGGGCTTAAACATCTAGGAGTCCAAGATGGCCGCCGCAAGGAGGTATATTTTGCTAAATGAACTTAAAATGGTGAATTGTTGAAATAAGAACCTGGGTGATATTTTGGGAGCTCCAAAAAGAATTTATGGTATATATATTTTACGTACAGGCATGTTTTTAAAGATGGCGGTGATTATAATCGCTCTAGGGTACGTAAATCATGAAGTAAAGCAGCCCTACCCATCTTTTCGGCGTTATTAAACAACACTTTCTAATAATGACCCTAAATCATTACTATAGCTGGTTACTACTTTGGCCATATAACGTAGTTTAAAATGACTATATAATAAATAGTTCATAGGACAACAGCTCATATCAACCTGATACAATAAAATCATAATAAATGGGTGGGGACTGTATTTAAGGACTAGGACTACTCAGTGACGTCATAAGGGTTTCCCAGTAAAAGAAAAATATCTTATGAAGAAGTGAAAAAAAATGTGTACATTAAAGGAAAAAAAAAAAAATTAAATATGGTGACCTAAGTTTTTTTCGAGCACATCATGCTATCTTAGTTCCTGACTTGTACCACAGGCTCCTCTCTCTCTCTACTGTTTAGATCAGCTTCCTTCCAGCGTCCCCCCCCCCCCCCCCATCTAGTGTTGAGTGGTTCCCTGCAATTATCCAGAGTATCGAAGAAAATTGCGGGAAATGTTAGCACTAGTTTTTCGTTATGGTTCTTATTATGCGAAAAAAGATGTGAGTGGGTTTTTCTTCTTGCTTTATGGTCCCTGGAGCGGTATAACCGCCCCCTCACAGTTTATACATTTGCGTAATACACAAATGTCATTGGATCTCTTTTTGTTGCTCTAAAAATATTACTCCTCATTTCTTACCCCCATCTATTTGGCAATTTTTAGTACTTTAACAAAAATGCCTCCTATCGGCGGCCGTCTTGGACACTTAAATTTTTCAGTTTGCCAAACATAGTCAATTATCCCGTCCTGACATTTAAGCATTCCCTTGGGATGGGTGTCACGGGATACCATGAAATATGAATTCCTCAGATTTTTGTCCCGCAATGTCTAAATACTGGTGCAAATGCTTGATCTAGATTTTTAAAGTTTGAAGAATGAATTCTGCAAATAATACCCCTGTTTTGTTAATTGTCACTGTAATGTAACAAATATAGGTTAGCAGTGTATTTTAAGATGCCTTCGATGTAATGATGCAATGGCAGTAAATAATGAAATGATAGTAAATAATGAATAACGGATCTCATCACCTTTTAAAAATCTCCAACAGGCAACTGGGAATAAACTTCCATTGGCCTTATAATAGGGCATTGTGTAATACTTTAGTGTATTTAATTTGGTCAAATTTATATATATTTCAATATATGGTGCACATACTTATGGTATTTAATATCATATATCAATTATTATTGCGCCTAAAATTAGCCAACATGTTAGTCTGTCCTTACTTGTCCTGTCTGGTCTGTCATGCACCAATGTCCGGTAAGTTGACGTTTTAGTCTGTCTTTGCACCTTTACATGTTTAAAGGGGTAGTCACAAATCCGAGCTTTGCTCTATTGACTATCTTCCCCCCCACCACATTTGTATTATTATTGCTATTATAATATTGTATTTGAAATTTTGATGTGGTAAATAAATAAACTGAACTGAAACTGAACTGAACTTTAATGTTTAGGAGCCCCTTAAGGAAGGCAGAACGTTATTTCGCTTAGTCCTGCATAAAATTCCTTCTATAATAAAAATATAATAATCAGTTTTTCATAAAACAATGGGTAGCTCATTTTGAATATTCAGTACGGCGCTAATGTGCAACATTTCGGGGCGGAAACATACCTAATCCTAGTCAGTGGGGACACAAAACCCCCTTCAAGGTGATATATTGGGAAATAATCACCAGGTGTGGTGCAACAAACTCGATTTTAAAGGCCCGAACAGAAACTGGGCTTATGGACTATGCATTCACGAGGATTTTTGATTTCCGGTCATTTTAAGGTTTCGCATCTGAGGCATGGTGGCGAGCATGGAACCTTCAAACCCATTATCTCAGCGATCCTGCGTGTCAAGTCAAGAGCATCACTGTCTACTACCTTCGTATATCATAGAGAAAAGATTAATAAGAAATATAGACAAGTATTCAAGTCTCGTGATTATCAAACAATAGATAAGACTGTCGGGTTTAGTGGCAAGGAAACTGCTTTAATGATTAATTAGAATTGAATTTTCTGGGACTGCAACGTTAATCAGGAATGTTTTGTTGCGCGTACTGATTAGGGATGGGTCAATAGCTACTTACGTATAACATACATAAAAATAGCGACAATGTGAACGGGGCCCTAACACAACATAAGCTATTTTGGTACGCTATATACAATTGCCATGTTGTTAGTCTATAGCAATATCTTGTTTTGCGTTTTTGGGTCCTTACCGTCAAGGTACTAGTCTGTTGATATGCGTTCAATATTGTTTGAGTTACGAATATACAACTTGCTGTTATAGTGTTGAAAACAACAAAAAATTCAAGAACAAATCCTTAACAGAGAGAACATTGGGGTCCTAAATTCTAATGGGCAGGTAGTCTTTGCCTGGTTTAAAACGAAAATCTACATCTACATGTTCATTGAATACTTCTAGATTTGAACGAAAGCCTATATATACAAGCTTGTTGAATTAATTCGACCTAAATCCTAAAACGGACTCTCTTGAGTGTATTCACAGGAACGACGTTATTCTCTCAAATTTACATCGAGTATCCTTTCATTGATTATGAAACGTTGAGAGTCGAGTGATTCCAATTAGACTGCAACTGAACAGGTGTACACGCCCTCTAGCGACTACAGTTCCCGAAATTTAGTTACGATTTTCACACTGCTGCACATTCAAAACGCGTGCCAACGCTTAGCAAGGCTTATGGAACAGTTCCCGTAGGATTTTTGCGCTAAAATTTATTTTCTTGCTGCTTTGGATTTAATAGGGACCTGACTGACAGAAAATGATGAGTTCAAATTTTCAGACTGCTTCTACTTTCTCCAAGGGGAGACTCCGTAATATACGTTAGTATAGGGAAAAATTGAAATCGAATCAAATTGTGTTTGAATGTACACTAACGTGTTCGTCTTTTTATAAGGATTAGAAAAAGTATACATTTGCCTAAGCCCCATAATGGTTCAAGGTCATCCTGGGGGTGAAATTTACCCAATGCCCAGACAAGTTGTGTCAAGTTGTTCTGATAGGATTTAAATGTATTATTTTATAGTGTCTGGCATTTTGTTGGATGACACAAATTATAACAACATCTGAGCATTTACCCCAAGTTGATCTTGAACTTTTATAACCCTATAACTGCGTAACTATGAAGTTTTATATAATATTATGAATATTATCTTAAAGTAATTTTGTCAGATCTTTTCCAGGTTTACTAGTTCATCGCACTTGTAGAAGGCATATTCCGTCAACGTACTCTGATGTCGGTTTTCGCCAACAGGTAAACAAGTAAGACCTTTCGACTCTAGGTAATTGAATACGTTATTTGTTTAGGGCTTTGTTTCAATTCCTACAAGATAATATTCTTTGCTTCTTCATATGCCTGTCATCAGAATTACGGATCCCTCTCTGAGAGATGTCGAAAAGGACCCTGGAGATGAATGGATGGCACAGGTATTTTGATCCAATAGATCATTATGATCATTATGCTGAATGCCCAGTGGCAAAATCATAAATGATATGCTCAGTGGTGAAAGTGTATGTCCATTGCCAAAAGGGAACAAAATATTGCAATAAACACTCATTGCAGAAGGACATCACAGCATATAAACGAGCCAAATTAATGCGCCACGAGAATATATGTGTTGAACTTTAAAAAAAAGGACCGTCTTGCATGATTGTAGGAACCCATGTATTCCATTCAAGTACACAACAATTTCTTTATGGAGCACCTTTGAAGTACCTATTAAGTAGCCACGGAGTACCCACCCGCATGTGACCACATCGCCGGCCGCAAAGTGGGTGGTAACCATCCACCTAGGTACACGCAGTAGCTTAACCACTAGTCACCCCATGCGGGACTACCTGCCTGGGTCCAAATCCATGCAATGAGCTTTGAGCTCTGTGGTGATTATTTTAAAGTAATTTTATCCATTAATCAACATTTTGGGTCACACTATCCGAACGAACCTGCGCACTATGCCAGATCATTCAAATCCGAGATATGGCAAGGTTATTTCACTACACAGCTGAAAGACCAATTCACTGTGTTTCTTGCTCTTATAGTGGAACAACTAATCGCCACAACCTCAAAATATTCCAATAAAAGTTTCGTATCAGAATTTTATCGTATTTGACATCTTGAAACATCTTAATATTCTAAGAAAATCGGAAAGGCGTTTAAATGTGACCAGGTTTATAACAGAGTCAAATGTGAAAAGGGTCCGAATGGTGTTGAAAGAACTAACATTTTCATCACATTTCAACGATTTAGAAATAGTTGTCGTTATCTCTAGTTCGATAGTTATAAGACAGATAACTTCAAGGTCCAATGGGGGTAAATTTACCCATTGCATTTACTACTATACAACAGGGAGATACGGATGATTTCGCGAACTGTCATTCAAACCCAACTAAGTCAATGCCTCTTCACATGTAAAGTACTGGTAGATAGAGACGGAATTGTCACTGATACGTGCAACAATAAATTAGACACTTTTTATTCTTAAAAGGAATCTTCATTAGCTAATTGCATTTGGTATCTTGAATACTGCACATGATATCGTGCAACTCTCGCGTGAAAATCTACTGAGAGAGAAGAAACACTCGTGACACAGGAATTTCCTCTCCACGTCTGTGCAAAGATTTGAAGTTAGTACAAGGAAATACTTTTGGTTCTTCTGTTCTCTATACCATCGGCTGCAACCAAATGCCCTAAACAATGTTTTAAGATTGAGCAACACACACATCTTTATCAGTAATTCAATGACAATTAGGAATGCGACACTAGGCTTCTAAAATCCTCCGATCCCGTGTCCTGTATTTTCCCGCCCTACTATTTTCTAAAATGCAGTATTGTGCCTCGTATGACTAAAGTGCAGAGTATTACATCGGGACTTCTAATCGGTAAAACCACATTTTTCTTTCAAAATCGTAAACAAGTTGAAAGCGATTTATTTTGTAAAATAACCAACTGGTATAACATCAATTTTGATATTGGACTATAGTGCTCTAAATTTTGAAGAGTGAGCATTTGTGGTTTGCTCTTTTTCATTTTAATTACCAAAACAATCATTAAATAGGCTGGCTGTGGGGGAAGATCACATGTCATTAAATAACAGAGAAGTCCAGATTCATCCGGATCAAACTCGGCCTACACTAATTAATGGCCTTCATATTATATGCCCTATGGAGAATTATCATTAACAGCGCACTGTCCGCGCTAGATTTAGAGCTGCTGTATAGTCAAATATATTTTATGACCCAAAACCAAATTGCAAAAGAACAATTTTGGGTGTTAATATAGTGTTGAAATTGTAAAAAAAACATATCAAAATTTATTTAAAATCAACCTTGTGGAACATAATAGAAAATAAGGGAAAACGTTTGTATAAGGGTAAAAAATTAGAACGGTTCGAATCGATTTCAAAGATATACCAATTTATTGGGCTACTCCTAAGGTTTAAAAAGGGAGAGTTTGCCATATCTATGATCTATAGTTTTATTACCATAGGCACAAAACACTAAATCTAATTCCAGGTCATCCTGATGTATAATTTACAGAATGGTCCACTTTTGTTCAAACTGTTATAAATTGTTTATTTGGTCACACTAGATGAGTAATTTTACATATTCTTTTGTTCGGCAGTTAGATTTACAGAGCTATGACTAGTGTTCTCCCATAGACCCTGTAACCCCAGTCACATTTTGCATTCCAATTATCCAACGACTGTCGTAGATGGTGCAACCAGTATATTTGTGGCTCCTGTCCCATTGGACGAACAATTTGACACAATTTCTATAACGAAGATATATCTGGAATATCTGGAAATTTATCCCCATTGTTACCTTGAACCTATTTAAACTCATAGCTATTGAACTACAACCTGCAAATAGGGCAAACTATACATTTTCTTAATCCTTTAAAAGTGACTAATATCTTGGTATACCTTTGAATGCGTTTTGAACGTTTCACCTTTTGACCCTTGTATAAGCCTTAGCCCCTTAAAATACATATTCCACTCCTTGCATTTTGCATTCCACTCCTTTGCATTAACCACGACCCCGGCGTGCACCTCTTTGGTTATTGCGAAATCTGAGCTACATCAGATTCCACTCCATCAAACTCGGTAGACTGCTTTTTTCATCCGACCCAGTAGTCTCCGATACAACTGCCTTACCTGCCTTAGTTTCAGAGTTGGCCTTGAGTTTCCTCTTGGCCTGCATCTTCTCGAACTTGCCTGTGATGTTTTCCTACCTCTCTCAAAACAAGCATGTCTGTTTTACCGCTTGAACACGGCAAGAGACTCGTAAAGGGCAATCACAGTATCCGGAGTAGGAAAAGAGGTCTCGTTCGATCGCATCTCTGCCCTCACCCGGCCCATCTCTGGCGCGATAGAAGTTTCTATTTCAGGAATTAAAACATCTTTACACTTGGTCAGCTACAGATCGAGAGAGTCATGGTGATTCCAGAAACCTTGGTAGATACTCCATAGTTGAGGGAGACGCCTCTTTAGCTTTGGAAGTTCAGCGCAAATGTACCCGTCATTTGCCCTGGTAGCATCGTTAACTCTCGTCTCCATATTCGCTAACCTGGCCATCATAGGGTTTAAGCAATCTACCCTAGTTTTAAGATAAGTTTTCAACCTTAAACTCTAGGGGTCGCGGTTTGGAGACCACGCCGCATGAAACGCCTTTTTCTCCATTATTTGGTTGTGAGTTGGAATAACGATTTAAAGGTGATAATCATTGCTCGGACGGCATATATTAAGCTATATACAATGGAAAGCTTATTTTATCGCGATTTTATATGTAATGGTGTCATATTTATGCTACTCACGATTTGGTTACAAGAGCCAAAATGAAAATCGTCTTTCAAGCAACACCACTTCAGCGAAAGTCAATATTATTGACTTGGGCGCTGTGAGGTGGTGACGTCACCGATTGTGTAGTCGTCTATGCAAGTAAACAAAATCCCATTTTAGTATCGCTCGCTTCTGCGCTTTCGAAGACTTACCATTGTTTTCTCTAAAATTTGCTCAACTAAATCAGAATTATGAGCAATACAGATACAGATAACTATCTATTTATATAAGTATCTGGTAGATTTGATGGCTCTATCCCACAGAGAAGGCGGTTCAATCGGCATTTTATTCATACTGAATTCCTTGCTTCACAGTATTCCTGCAATTTGTTATGGTTAACAAATTGTCGCTAGTTAAAGTAATTACCGCCATGTTACGCTCGATGAGCCAAGACTTTACCGGAAACCCAATAGCAAAGCCAACAGTGATTTATTAAAGAAAGGTTCATTAACCATAATTGTGTGACTGTTTCCCGTCTGAGAAAAGTAGATTAAGATATTTTCTGTTACTCCCCCTGATAGCGCCTATACCTCATGCAATTCCATCGGTTAGCAAAAGAGGGTGTAACGTAAATCAATGGAAGAGCCGTGCCTTTATACGCACGCGGTAGTTTTTTGACCACAACGCATGCTCCAGGGGCAGGTCTCCCTCACTAACCTCAAAAGGCAGCTATTTATTTTTCATGCTCCAGGAGCATGAGTGGTGGTCAAAATCTCACACTTTCGTGTAAACACAGTGGCCTCTGAGCTCTGCTTGCTACTCAAGATTCATCGTAAGCGATGAGAATTCAAGCGATTTTTTTTTCACATTTCTTGCACACTTATGAAGCCGGGAATTATAATTACCAATCTACAGAGATCAAGGAACCTAGTCAACCAACATTTATCGCTATATTGGCGAAATTCAAAACAGGAGAAGAGGAGCGATTTGGGGTTCTTTTACATTGGAAGATGCATTGCGCAACAAGACTTGTGCAATCGCCTACGTCACACGAATTTGCCAAGGTCAGAGAAGGAAAGCTTAAGCGTATTTTTTGGGCGTAAAATCGCAACGAAATATAGGGTTAGTTTTTGGCTTACAGCGGCTATATTATACGATTATTTCTTTTGGAAAAGATATTTTTGGCATCCTGAAGTCATAAGTTTTCCATTGGTATATAGATTAATATATGCCATCCGAGCAATGTGGATCACCTTTAAGAATCGCTCATGTCCACGTCGTTGTTGTAACTTGCAGCTTCCATTGTGACAATAAGTACAGCTCGTTTATGAGAAATCCGGAACAAGGCAAGTAGCTGAATTTTGAACTCGCTGAACCTTGGTCAATTCTCTTTCTGGGAGACCATAGAGCAGGGATTTGCAGGAATCCAGCCTTGATGTAACAAAGGCATGGACCAATCTGATGGTGGATTTACGTTCCAAGTACTGCCCAATTCTCGTTATTGAGAGCCAGTCAGCCTTGCATAAGTTGTTATCATTGTTGGATATTTCTTAGTGATGAATCTAAGATGACACCAAGGTTCCATGCTTCAGCTGACGGATGAAAAACGGAATTGCCAATGATTATGGTTGGCTGAGAGATACTAGTCGATCTGATAAAGTGAGAGCGAAAGTACACCATCGCTATCTTTTTGTCATTTAATATCAGCTTGTTAGATTTACACAAGGATTGATATCTGCAATGCATAATTCAATGTTCTTCTTTATTCTTTATGGCTGCTTCACGATCCCGAGGGTAGAACGTCAGGTAGATCTGGATATCAAACGACAAATTGATCACCATGTACAGTAATGATATCCTTTAGTGGGGCACTGAATAAAATAAAGTCAAAAGGTCCACTAACAGAGGCCTGTGGAACTCCACAATCTACCGCCTTAGGATCAGACAAAGCACCTCTGACTGATAATTTGAAGTTGGCCATCTAAGTAAGAAGAGAAACAACTTGATGCTTTTCTAGTTATTTCATACCGTTCAGCTATTTGTGGTCTATGGTAACATTATCATCTACACATAGTTTAAAGAGACTGGCTGATAATAGATATAAAGAGCAAGACTTAATCAATGTTAATCTGATGGATTTCGAGACCTCTCTTCAGACATTGTAAAAAGCCGCTGAAGGTGATTTGGCATGACTCAGTTCGAGAGGCAGTAGTAGTAGTATCAGGTAGATTGTTGCGCAGCGTCTTCTTATTGTGTTAAAAATTCTGCAAAACTGTCAACAAGATCTTTTGGACATTCATGGGTAGGTAGCGGTTGTACAACTCTGGTGGACGTTAAATTGATGATACTCTTGTCTTGGCTTTAGCAAGATTTTTTATCTATTGAGACCAAATTAACAATTTATAAACAGTTTGAATAAAATCGGACCATTATGTAAATTTACCCCAGGATGACTTGAACTGTTATTTCCCTATTATACTTAACTTGAACTGTTATTTACCTAAATATACTTAAACTATAGATTATATATAGGGCGAACTATATATAATCTATAGTTTAAGTATATTTAAATTATAGATTATATAAAGGGCGAACTATACCTTTTTAAAACCTTAGGAGTAGCTCGAAAAAAAATCTTAAAACTATTCTATAGTCCCTGAATACTGATACAGGTAGATAAAGCTAATCTCAATTGTATCCAAGCCTGTTACTCATATATCGTCATTAGTTAGCCGAAGCTATCCACCCAGACGATGAGAGGCTGTGGTTAAATAAGATCAATATAACTTGTGAGGCGGAAAGAGGCCATAAACGACAAAAAAGGTGTCTGTTACTGACATATTCGATCAGAGTAAAACATTGATATAAATTCAGAGGCCTATAGGCTACTTTCAAAAAAAGTTACGTATTGCGGTTACTTAGGTTACTGAGGTTAATGTTCGTCTTCAGCATCGCTTGTGTCAAATCTACGTCATTATCGGAATCCCCAGCCAATTTAATGTCAATATGCGGAATGTTACCACATATATGGTCGATTTCACAGTATGAATTTTTGATAGCCATCACATGTCGGCATGCATTTTCCCGGTTTGATGATGACACTTTCCCAATGCCTCGTCAAATAATGTTTTAATGTCTTTTATGCTGAAGGGCTTGTACTTGGCGACATGATTTTTTTCAGAGCTCATATTTTAATATGCTCAGAATTTAAGTTCCTCTCGGTTAAATTCACAATATCCCGTGTTCATAAAAATGAGCAATTGCTTTTACTAACCTTTTACTAACCATTGACTTGGATCTTTATATATTGGTCGATTAAAAAAGCTGGGGTAGTTCATTGAAAAACGCCTACCATAATTTTAGTAATCATGTTACTAACATGCTACTCTATAAAGGTATTCTTTTAGCCTCTGCCGTATATGTATCGTGTCATATCACACTAGAGCGGGGGCAGAATATCATAGGGTCCTTATTTAAGGAGTTCATGCCCGACTACATCTAAGGTTTGACACCTTTGGTAGTTAGTATGGACCCTCTATATCAATGCAAGGTAGTTAGTGGTCTCAAATTGTCAATATATTTTTCAATATAGGCCAATTTAAGGTTATACAGGGGTAAAACTTTTAAACCACTCCAAACATGTTGAAACATTTTCCATGTTGGCCGTCTAGTCATAAGGATTCCAAAAATGAATAGTTTGTACCACTTACGACTATTGGTTTGGGAATTAAAGAGTAAACATGACTAAAACGGTAAAAAAAGGTCAATCTCAATATGTACAGGGGTCAACATTGAAAGTTACTCTGATTATATTTTAAATACTTGCAAATTATTGCTTAAGGAAGGAGGACGCCCACAAAGTATAGATTTAGTTATGTTAAATGATTACTTACCGAGATAAAGGTCAAAGAAGGTCAATGCCAATTGGATTATGTTGTCCCATGACCTATTTTGTCACATAACATAATAACTATGCATTGCAGATGCTACAAACTATTTCTTATTTTGACAAATTAAGCTAGATGAACAATTTGTTTCATTTTTTTACCAAAATTTTACCAGAAATTTCTGATTTTGACCACTGTATAAATGAAAATTGACCATTTTTTCACACTTTAGCCATTTTTACACAATAACTCTAAAACAAATAGTCAAAGATAGTAAAAACTATACATTTTCGGAATCCTTATGACTAGACGGACAATGTGGTATACATTTCAACATGATTGGAGTATTTTAAAAGTTTGACCCCTGTATAAACTTTAAGACCACTAACTACCTTGCATTGATATAGAGGCTCCATACCAACTACCAACTGTGCCAAAGCTTAGATGTAGTGGGACATGAACGATGATGTTTCACCCGTTCTACATGGGTGACAACACTATTTTAGCGTAAAACAACTCGGCTGCGCCTCGTTGTTCTACTTATATGATAATATCGCCCGTGTGATATGACACGGTGTATACACGGCAGGGGCTTAAAACAATATATTTATTCTCTAAAAATACATTGACAAATGGTATAGTATACAAAATTTAAAAATTGCTTGACAAAACATTAAATGCACATATACAACAAGTAAAAAAAATACACATATACAAACACCCATGAAAAAGAGGTTATGCGGACAGGTAATAGTCAGACAACCTGCTTTTAAATCGTGAGTAGGTGGG
Organism: Ophioderma brevispina; assembly: GCA_023653785.1. Lineage (NCBI taxonomy): Eukaryota > Metazoa > Echinodermata > Ophiuroidea > Amphilepidida > Ophiodermatidae > Ophioderma > Ophioderma brevispina. Next base: position 66,817 of record JAMKCH010007384.1, on the reverse strand, counting down.
TGGTCCTAATGTCGGAAGGGGTTTTAATCCAAGACTTGTGGAATTGTAGAATTGTGAAAAAGTGAATTACGGAGATGCTTTTTTAAAAAGGTTGTCTTTTAGAGCCATAGGGTTTTCAAGAGTAAGGAAGTTGAGTTCTTTGAGGCGATCTTTATATGGGGCAGACCTTTTAAGCATGAATTTAATTGCCCTCCTTTGAATTTTCTCAATATTCTTAATGAGCTCAGTTGTTTTAGGATTCCAAATTTCAGAACCATATTCTTAAATTGGCTTGACATGTGCAAGGTAGAGAATTTTGCTAGTGGATCATCAGCATCATAGCAACTACAACGGATCTTACGCAGAATACGGTTAGCCTTATAATTTGATTAATATGAGGTTTCCAGTTAAAACTAATTATTCTAAGATAAATTTGGTAGTGCACGTTATGAACTCCAAGCAATGGTAATGTTTGCGTGTTTTTGCCTGTAAAACAACACACTTTTTAGCATTAAAGCCTATATCCCGTGTTTGGCTCCAATTTACGAGAATGTTGAAGTCACATTGCAGAGGTGGCATCATTGGTGGCAATGGTTCTATAACATTTTGCGTCATCGGCAAAAAGTGCTATTTTAGTTAAAGGTGAGACACAATAAGGAAGGTCATTTCGAAGAGCAGGGGACAAAAAATTGAGCCCTGGGGAACTCCGGATGTGACTGATAACCAGTTTGACTGAGCACCATGGATAACCATTCTCTGCTCTGCAATCTGTCCTTAAGGTAGTTGTTAAACCAGGCGAGAAGTGGACCACCAAAGTCAATGCACATGTGCTTCTCAATTAACTTTGAGTGGTTGACCCTATCAAAGGCCTTTGAGAAGTCCAGGTACACATCATCGGTGTCCAACCCTGTATCATAATTAATACCAAAATCATGGATGAAATTACAGGGCTAGAATTTTGGCGAGAATCTGATAATCGATTCTCGCAAAGATTCTCGTAAACTAATTTGCATGAATCAATGATGATTCTTGTAAACTTTAGAACTTAAAGGCCGACTCAGAGATTTTCTGAGGAGGGCGCCCTCAATTTCCAAAAAAATCGTGTTTTTTGCATGTTCATAATGCTTGTCCATATACTAATCACTGTGTGAAATTGCTAAGCTTAAATCGAATTTCTTCATATAGAAAATCACAACTTTGTTATAAAATTCCGGATCCGGAATTTTTGTTATACACAGTATCCTATGGGTCGTAATACTACACATAAATGTTTACTGCATCAAAACGAAAAATCCGATTCATCTCAAATTTCGGAATTGTGCATATTAGGTTACTATCTTTAGTTCTAGTTGACTATTTTTCATTATTACACAAAATTTTTTTTTTTTTTTTTTTTCGAAGAGCAGGGGACAAAAAATTGAGCCCTGGGGAACTCCGGATGTGACTGATAACCAGTTTGACTGAGCACCATGGATAACCATTCTCTGCTCTGCAATCTGTCCTTAAGGTAGTTGTTAAACCAGGCGAGAAGTGGACCACCAAAGTCAATGCACATGTGCTTCTGAATTAACTTTGAGTGGTTGACCTATCAAAGGCCTTTGAGAAGTCCAGGTACACATCATCGGTGTCCAACCCTGTATCATTAATGAATACCAAAATCATGGATGAATTACAGGGCTAGGATTTTGGCGAGGAATCTGATAATCGAATTCTCGCAAAGATTTCGTAAACTAATTGCCTGAATCAATGATGATTCTTGTAAACTTAGAACTAAAACAGTAGCGAATTAGATGATTCCCACAAAATTCGTTTTGATAAGATATGATTTGATTATTAGTTCCTTCCATTTGTACTCTAAAGCAAATTGTATCATTTTTCTTGATGTTATTCCTCCTATTTTGTTATAATTTTAATATTTTTATCATCATCAATCTAAACATGTATTTTAATTTGAGGCATCAGCAGAGTTCGATAATTTTGACAAAAGTTCCCCTAACAGAAAAATATACATAGATTCAAAGTAAATATTGAATTAAATGGAATCAAGTGTTATACACGGATAGCCTTCAGAGTGATTCTGGCCGTTCTGTATACATGAGGCAAATTCAAATGCGATGGTTTTGAGGAAGCACAAGATATGAATCAGAATACATGATTAAAAAATCTCATTTGGAGATATAATTCAATCGAGATACTCTCGAGATACTTTTTTTTTTTTTTTTTTGCTTGTCCATATACTAATCACTGTGTGAAATTGCTAAGCTTAAATCGAATTTCTTCATATAGAAAATCACAACTTTGTTATAAAATTCCGGATCCGGAATTTTTGTTATACACAGTATCCTATGGGTCGTAATACTACACATAAATGTTTACTGCATCAAAACGAAAAATCCGATTCATCTCAAATTTCGGAATTGTGCATATTAGGTTACTATCTTTAGTTCTAGTTGACTATTTTTCATTATTACACAAAAAAATAATATTTCGAAATCTCTGAGTCAGACTTTAACACAGTAGCGAATTAGATGATTCCCACAAAATTCGTTTTGATAAGATATGATTTGATTATTTATGTTCCTTCATTTGTACTCTAAAGCAAATTGTATCATTTTTCTTGATTTATTCCTCCTATTTTGTTATAATTTTAATATTTTTATCATCATCACATCTAAACATGTATTTTAATTTGATGAATCAGCAGAGTTATGATAATTTGACAAAAGTTTCCCCTAACAGAAAAATATACAATATATCAATGTAAATATTGAATTAAATGGAATCAAGTGTTATACACGGATAGCCGTTCTGTATACATGAGGCAAATTCAAATGCGATGGTTTTGAGGAAGCACAAGATATGAATCAGAATACATGATTAAAAAATCTCATTTGGAGATATAATTCAATCGAGATACTCTCGAGATACTCTTAGAATTTCTGTAACAAGTCTAACGGGGGTCGCAACCACTGTATTCATTTAACCTTAAATGAGCATTTCTAGGATACAGAAAGTCGCTGTGACTTTTTTTTTTTTTTTTTTTTTGGAGAGTGCTCGAATTTGGTTTACTTTCAACATTTCACTTTAAAGATGCAACGAGGGATTTCAAATAACAGGTGTCCCTAAAAATGTGAACATAATGATTTTCCGCTGGTATAAAGCTTTCTTTCAAAAATATCCCCATCTGAAAGGATTAAGCTGAGAACTGTTTCTTTAGTACCAAATCTGTGAAATTTCTAATTTCCTATAGGAGCAAATAGGAAATTTGGCCTATGTTTTCTATTGAAATATAAGCATATACAAATCACGTTTGCGTTCATTTTAAGTTATTTATGTAGCCAAATAAAATGTAGGGAATCTATTGAGTGTCTAATCTATATGAAATCACTACATATCACAGAAAATATAACGACTTTAAATCTCTCGTTACAACGAATAATATTAATCAATATACACTATCAAATAATTATTGACCACATATCGAGTGGTTTCATAGAAAACGGAATTATATTAACCCTAACAACGAATTAAAACCACCTAGTCTGACCATGTGCTATTTATAAATCGCGCTAGTGTATAACGTGCTATGCGATACGACCGGCACGTTTGCGTCATACATGCCATAAGAAATACACATTATGAACGCATCATGTGTGAAGGTGTATGACGCTACTGTGCCGTCGGTATCGCATAACACAAATACATATCCCATATACACTAGCGCGAATTTCAAATAGCGCATGGTCAGACAAAATGTTTTTAATTCGTTTTATGGTTAGTATGACTCCTTTTTCCTATGAAACCACTCCATATGTGTTCAATAATTGTTTTTATAGCGTATATTGTGTAAGTTATTCTTGATACAGGTTCTCCTTTAAGAAACAGGTTCTTCAATTTTGTGCAATATGTATTCTTCGTAACTGAATCTATCTCCATTAGAATTTTAAGTACTTGTAACAAAAGGTAAAATACAAAATCTCAGGATCATATCTCTAAATTATCTGCGATCTACACTAGCTACCCATCAAATCTCGCATCATGTACACGATTCTTCTCCTTACTTACAAAGCTCTGACTTGCACCGATATATCTTTAAGAACTCATTCATGAACACAAGCCTACACGCTCTCTCCGCTCTATGTCCCAATGTTGTCTCATACCCCATCAACCGCAACTCAGTTTTATGCACTATGAGTTACAATATGCTCATCCACCAAGGACACAGTTCAGTTGGTTGTATTCGTACATACATTGACATGAACTGACCTTGTGTGATCTGGGGATCATATATCATACCCAAAAACTAGGGGGTGTATTTTCTAAATTCACTGGTGAATGAAAGCTATTGAACTGTGGCAAAGGAATTGAGATTTTACTAGCTCATAGTGATGGTCGTCGTGCATTTTCTTCTGCTGCAGCTGCATTATGGAACAATCTTCCTTATGGAATAAAAATCTCACAGACTGTTGACCAATTCAAATGCCAAAACATACTTGTTTAACCTTAACTAAGTTATTCCATCTCTATTCCATCTCTCATTCTTGTTATCATGGTGCTTTAATTATCTTTTGTTTGTTGTTAACATGTTTGTGTTCATTCATTTTACAGTGCATTGAGACCTAACTGTGTAATGCGCTTTGTAAGCATGGTTGTATTATTATTATTATTACTTTAGAGATTTATGTCCAGGGTCCTGTCGATTGGTCATAATGGAGCCTTTGTGATTTTTAACCAATCAGCAACAAGGTAAGAATAGTGGTAGGGCCGATGAGGGCTAGAACTTAAATGTTTCAAAGCAGCATTACAACTGGTTATTGAAAGGAATATATGATGCGATTAGCCAATCAGAAATGCCATACGAAAGGAAGTAATCCTAAGGAGGTCAAAGGTTCAGTAGCAATTTTTTCATATGAATTTAGATGCGGTTGTTTTTTCATGCTTTTCGGTTTAAAAAGTACATTAGCTTAATTGTAATCCGACAGAGGAGGGAAAAGAAGAAGAAAAATTGCTGTAATTTATTGTTTTCTGCGTTGGTCATGATTTGAAACCACGCGTATCCCCGCTTTTACCACAACCATATTTTACCTTTAAAGTACAAATGACCTCTTTTCCCCGAAAGCTTACCCGCAAGGAGTGTTTTTTACAGATGTTTTGTTTCATCGCATGATTTGATCATGAATTTTCTGATATAAGCATTTCAAATGAGTGACAGATGATCCGGACAAACGAATAATTGAAAGCTGTCAATAAAGACGATGTTTTCAAACCTTGCAACGTGTAGTTCAATTTCGCAGTTGTAGGTTGAGTGGATTTGTTGAATCAGTACATTATTCTTTTTTTCGTCTACTCTGGAAAAAAAAAGCGTTGGCGCTAAATATGATATTTCTACCTGTTGCGTAAAGAATACTTTCTTGTGTTTCTTAATTAATAGAATAAAAAAACCACATTCTAAGCCGAATTACTAGTTTATTTACTATCAGATAAATAAAATTATATTGATTAAAAATATGTAATTATATACATGTATGTTGTAATTGTATGCAAAGTAATGGATAAATAAAAAATATCGCGGTCCTCGGACCGCTAGTGTCGCCTGCCATATGTTTTTTACAAACGAATGTAAATCGTATCGAAATGCTAATAGAGCAGGAGCAGAATATCATAGGGGCCTTATTTAAGGAGTTCGTTTACCTCCCACTACAGAAAAGGTTTAACACCTTTGGTAGTTAGTATGGACCCTCTACATCAATACTAGGTACGTAGTACTCTCAAATTGTGGCATCACTTTTTCAATAGGGGCCAATTTAAGTTTACACAGGGGTCAAATTTTTAAAATGCTCCAACCATGTTGAAATGTATGCCATATTGTCCGTCTAGTAATAAGGATTCCAAAAATGTATAGTTTGTACCATCTATGACCATTGCTTTGGGAGTTATAGGGTAAAAATGACAAAAATGGTAAAAAAGGTCAATCTCAGGGGTCAACATTAAAAGTTAATCTGATTATATTTTAAATACTTGCAAATTATTGCCTAAAGTAAGAGGACTCCTAAAAGGTATAGTTTTTTATTATGTTAAATGCTTACTTATGGAGATAAGGGTCAAAGAAGGTCAACACCAATTGGATTATGTCGCCCTATGGCCTATTTTGTCCCATAACATGGTAACTATGCATTGCAGATGGTACAAACTATTCCTTATTTTGACACATAAAGCTAGATGAACCACTTATTTCAATTTTTCCAAGATTAGAGCAACTCTATTTTGGTAGACCAATATTAATTTTACACAGTACCCTATAGGAGCTCACAAAATCACGTTTCTAGCTCACACATCAAAACAGATTAAAATATCGTCGCGAAACTTTACAGATTTTTTTTTTTGGTGAAGGCAATTCTATCAAGATAAAAATTGAATTTCTGCAAAAATGTGGGAAATTTTACAAAATTAGAAAGTATTGGTGTCCATAAATACATTTTAAACAACTTGCATTTACACTCTTCTTGTCAAAATGTCACTGCTTAGCATAGCAGATTAAAAATAAACAAACGAACTGTAAATACCAAGGGGTTCGTTCGCGAAAGCAGTCGTAAGACTGACGTAGCCCTAGTTGCTACGTAAGTTACTACTAAGATTTTTTTTCGCGTTCGTGAAACCTGGACGTAGGCTACGTGTGTCCTACGAGTAAGCCAGATTTACGATTAAATCTACGTGTGGTCAGGAGTACACGTAGCACACTCGTAGTGTGTGGGAAGTGGCATTCCATCCATTTTGTTAGCAATCACGAAAAAAACATTTATATTTCCAAAAATGAAGACGCAGTTCTGTAGAAGGCATAATAAGATATTATAGCAACCCCCATCCAGGCCCAGGATGTCGTTGATCAATATACTTGATATACAGGGTTATCAAATAAACGTCACAAAACTTATTTCTAGAAGATTGCGTTAGGTTACACCAAAGTGATTGGTAGCACCATAAGTTGAAGCCACAGATCTCTTCTTTCCAATGATGTCATTTATTCACATACAGTCTTTTGTAACATCTGTAAGCATGTCACTGCAATAAATGCCGCTCAACATGTCCTGCATTACTTTCCACACAGATTTGCTCATCTATCCAAAAAAGGACAAAAAGATGGAAAGAAAGGAAGGGAAAAAGGGAAAAGAAGAAAAAGAAAGAAATAAAAAGAAAGAGGCCGCCTATACAGGTACGACTCACCTCCGATCTACTTCACTTAAACGCTGGCTTAGAGATTTCTCGAGGATGGTGCCCTCCATTTTATTCCACATTATAACAAATCGTGTTTTTTCATGTACATAATGCTTGTCCACGTACTATTCCCTGTGTGAAATAGCTAAGCTCAAATCGAATGTCCTTCATATAGAAAATCGGAATTTTTTTTTTTTTTTTTTTTGAACATACGCGCCATGGCTACAGAGCTATGCGCTCTGTAGCCATGCGCACCGATACACTCTAATATCAAAACAGCCCTATTATAATTATTATACACCCCAAAACCATTGCACTCCTGGATATACAGGGTTATCAAATAAACGTCACAAAACTTATTTCTAGAAGATTGCGTTAGGTTACACCAAAGTGACTGGTAGCACCATAAGTTGAAGCCACAGATCTCTTCTTTCCAATGATGTCATTTATTCACATACAGTCAGGTTAGCTGAATAAGCATTGTAATTGCGCAATGGCTCAAAATCGGTGTATATATAAATTAAAAGAACAAAAACAGATTAAACATGTTAAAGTCAATAGTCTTTTGTAACATCTGTAAGCATGTCACTGCAATAAATGCCGCTCAACATGTCCTGCATTACTTTCCACACAGATTTGCTCATCTATCCAAAAAAGGACAAAAAGATGGAAAGAAAGGAAGGGAAAAAGGGAAAAGAAGAAAAAGAAAGAAATAAAAAGAAAGAGGCCGCCTATACAGGTACGACTCACCTCCGATCTACTTCACTTAAACGCTGGCTTAGAGATTTCTCGAGGATGGTGCCCTCCATTTTATTCCACATTATAACAAATCGTGTTTTTTCATGTACATAATGCTTGTCCACGTACTATTCCCTGTGTGAAATAGCTAAGCTCAAATCGAATGTCCTTCATATAGAAAATCGGAAATTTTGTTATACACAGTAGACTTATCCTATGATAGCATTATACTACACATAAATGTTTACTAGATCAAAACAAAAGCTCTGTTTCATCTCAATCTTTGATGGAATTGAGTATTTTAGGTGACTCTTTTCACTTCTAGAGGACTACATTTAATAAATACACACAAAAACATATTTCGAAATCTCTGAGTCAGCCTTTAAAGAGTGCACAACTTTTTCGTCACATATTGGCTCATTCCCAGTTTTGTTGAATTATTTACAAATTTCAGTGTATAAGTTCTTCGCTAGTAATTGTTTGGCTTGTCATATCTTCACTTGCTTGACATACCTTTCTTCCTGCTGGTTGCAGGCATTAGTAGCCTGCAATTTTCATCCATGCCCTTTTGTTTTCGTTTATTGGATATAAGCCTATATTTTAATTTTTTAAATAAAATATTTTTTTGTCTTTCCAACCCACAAGAATGACAATACTAGCCGTCCTCTCCTCTTTGGTTTTGAAGCCTTTTCTTTTTGTGCCAGTGTAGGTCTATCTAATAGGCCAACTTATCGAGCGTACATGGGCAATAGTAACAATATAAGCCAAAGTTAAAATACTTCATTTGAATTTAACGCAGTTCTCATATACCAGGAGGAATTCTAAAATATGCGAGGGATAGTCCGAGTACTTTCCAGATTCAATAGGTCTATAGTCACCCAAAACACACGTATTCTTCTAAAATCTGTTAATCGATCTACTAGAACGACATTCAACACCAACTCGGACATAATTGCACCCACGATTGCACCCAAATAGAAGACACGTAATAATGATCCTAAGTTATGCGAAAAGGTGTTCCTGCGACTGTCTAACGTTCATTGTTCGCGAACGCACGTAAGTCACAACTTGTAGAAATCGTAACAGGCGCTCAGCATATGTTACGAACCCAAGATCATCTAGCCGCTAAACTCGGATTGGCAGGGATTATGTACAATTTCAAAGTCGAGGCCGGTTTATATTACATGACAGCGGAACAACAACCTATACGCGCAGAACGGGCGAAGGACGAGTTCTAAAACAGCAATGAATTTATAATAATAAAAATGAAACACACACAAAACGCATAATGTATAAATGACAAATAGATAGCATACAATAACAAGTGTAAGGAGATAAGATAAACATCGTACATTATACTGAGTAAAAGTCAAGGACTTACTTTAACCCTTTAAGCCCGGCTTGTGTGATTATAGTGGCTCATATATCAAATTGTTTTTTTAATGTCAAAATTATGCATTTTAAAAATGCATTGAAATGAGTCCCAACAAGCCTAGTCTTAGGTCAGTGGTTTTTGAGATGGCTTCCCAATTGATGCGGTCATTTCAAAACGCCATCTCAAACCGCTGATTCAAAGACACTATCAGCGTGACCAGTGAACCACCTGAAAAAGTCAAAATATTTGAATTTGCAGGAATAGTTTGAATTGAAGAATAAGTCTGTATATTTTTTTTTATATATATATTTCTTTCCAACTGAAAAAACAATGACAGAAAAGGGAGAAAACCGCAGTGTTTAAGGATATAAATGTTCATTTAATTACGTGGTTCAGTAAGCGTTCGTACGAAGAGTAATGACTAAAATATCAGATTTTGTTCTTATTATGTTGCTTTTGGTACTATGACTTGTAATGTATGAAAGGATACATATACTTGTCACAGACATGCAAAAATCTGATTTTTTCGACATCCTGATCTGGCAAATTACAATGATAAAGCCATCATTTTTTTACGATGAATTCAAGTAAATGAATATATAATCAAAAAATCAAAATGAGTAGTGTCAGAACTCATGATAAATGGCTTTAGCATGGATTTAAAGGAATTCGGCGAGGAAGCTGATTTAATTAAGTCTGTAAGCCGACTCCAAAGAAATGAAGCAGCAAAGACAAAGGAACGGGTTCTTCGTGATCTCAACGTCGTGGTACAGAGAGTAAAGTCCTGTTTGAAGATCGTAAGTCACGAGTTAGTTTATATGGCAAAAGAAGTTCCTGTGACAATCCTGTGATTAATAGATAACCAGTGAAGTTCCTTTAGAACAGGTGTAGTATGCTCCCTTCGTCCCAGCTGAGTGTCTGAAAGTCGAAAAAGAGAATTTCCTATACTATGCCTAGAAGTAGAGTAACGAATGTATGCACTAGTTGTTCAGTGGCATCCTTATTGAGATATAAGTGCAATGTTTCTTTGATAAAACAAAAATGGGGTTATATGAGAAATATGGCCCTCTAAAGTCATGTCTCCATCAAAGATAGTGCCAAGGTTGCGAACTCTGTTAAATAGACGAATCTGTTTGACGGATCTATTTGAGGAATGGCGAGTTTTCCACGTTGATGTTTAGAGTCAAGAATGATACTTGTCCTCATTTACCTTGAGACAGAAGACACCCAGGAGCGAATTTATCGGCCATTTTGAATTAGGGCAAAATTTCAAGTAGTCAACTTTCAGCATGATGAAACTGCTAAGAAAACTTTGACAGGAAAAATGGATGCCTGTTTTTTACGCAATGAAACTTTACTCCGAATATGATGAATGAAAGTACATCCTAGAATCGTTTTTAATGCAGTTGCTAAACGAGAATAAGCTTTGATATATCTGTCGGCTAGGGGAGGGAATTATGCAAGAAAGACCCAGTTATAAGACGTATTTATTAAAATTAATGACCCATCAAACATCGGCAACCCAAACTATAAATCACGTCTTGACTCCCAAGCAGTCACAACAGCTTTGAATATTGCACGAGGCGATAAATGACGAGAAATTCCGGACTATGACCACTGCATTATGAAATTCCTATTATGAACAGCAACTAGAAAATGTTTTGCCCCTAGGAAATAAATGCATCTGCCTGTTTTCAAGTGTTTGCTTCTCCTCCGGCATCAAAATGGCACTACGTTGATTGGTTTTATAATTTACTTTCTTAAGGTGATTTCGAGTGATATCCTTTGCCGGGTATCCATTAAGGTGTTAAGTAACTATGTAATTTCATTAAGGAATTGAAGTGTAAAAGTTCAGGATAGAAGATAAGAAATGGATGGGCTTTAACAAATGCCATTAATTTGATTAAATTTACTGTTCGGTTACTGTCGGAACAGTATGTACCTAGAGGGTTTGCGCTTAATAATGATGAAAACTGTAGTGCAGTGATTGAATTTTGCATTTTCAAGTACTAGTGTATAGTAAAATAATAAGCAGAAGTCTGCAAATTTCATGACCATTTCTCCACCTGTATTTAATTATGAAACATGAAGATCAACTTCTCTGCACTCATATATTAGAGAATTGTTCATGCCCGGCCCTGACAGCCATATTGACCATTTAGTGACGATTCATATCGCTCCACTATGGAAAACAACGATCAACACTCTAACTTACACTATCGGTTGACAATTCAGATGCTGTAGCTATCCATGATTATTACGCTCTGAAACATGATTTTGATGAGAGTGCATGAAGAAAATCTTACTTGAATACGGCCAACGACTGTTAATACTTCATAGGTATTCATATTTCATAGCGGCTTAAATGAAGTTGGTTCCAATCTTACCTGTGTATCAAGCTTCTTCCTGGCTGTAAATATGCGTTACTCTTTGGAAAGCATAATGAAATATAATTGAAATCATAAATGAAGTAACTCCTTGACAAAGGTCCATCAATCTCGAATTTGATAATAAACTTATCTAAAACAGCAGCAAAACTACAAGGGTAGTGCAAGAAAGTTGTGTTTTGACCGAAACATATGCAACAGAGACAGTTTTTGTGTTATCACACTTCTAAATTGTCACAGAATTATGTGTCAAAAGTCTACCACCAAAAACTCAAGAATATGTTTTTCAATGTTCTTAAACTTTTTGCCATTTTGGTGGCATGCTGTTTCTGCGCATGTGCGAGCGCCATCTGTTGAATGTGAAATAGTTGTTGACCAATGCGATAACGGAATAAAGCGTGATACTAATGTTGTGTGAAGAGTCAACTGAATCGATTGCTCTATTGTTCACCATTGTTTCCCGGACTATGAGTACGCCGAACGATAATTACTTCTACACCGGTGTAAAGTGTATTTTCCTAAGACCGATCTTCCAACCATGTGACCAAGCCGTTCCATTAGCATGGAGAGGAGGCTACTTACCAAGGACAATATCGATAAAATTATTGGACTGAAAAAAAAGCCCACCACAAAAATAATTATGTTAACCCTATCCATTGTACGCTGACATTAACATCCATGTTACATCAGACTGCCCCTGATTACATTTACCTTACTGTATCGCTGATATGTATTACTTAGACTTAGACCCAATGTTATTTAACAAAAATCTTACCAAAAGCCTACAGACTAAAAAGGAAATCTTATTAATGCAGGAAGTTGAATAAATGTGGCCTCTGCTATTATGGTAACTAGCCACACTCCATTGATTTTGAAAGATTATAGCTTTATTATACTAATACGCAAATGGTTCGATTCCTGGCTCTTTTTAAATTGAACATTCAAAATAGCTGCTTCATTAATTCAAAAAGTATTCAGAATTTGTAGGTTGAAATAGGTTTGCACAGGGCAGCTTATACTTACAAGACAGTATTCCTGTTCAGATTATAAATGACCGAAGGTTGGACAAAAGTGATATCTTTGGACAACTGGCAAATATATACCTGAAGACAGTACATCTTTACTTTTGATCATCATCCCTGCCCACCCCAGCTCCAAAGATCGCTCTTCAGAAAACGTACTTTAGAAGTAACCAGGGTGCGGTGTACTCATAGTCCGGGAACAATGGTGAACAATAGGGCAATCGATTCATTTGACTCTTTACGCAAACATTAGTTTCACACTTTATATTCCGTTAATCGTCTATGGCCCCGGACTGTGGTTCCCTCCTGGCGAAATATAGCTTACCGTTGGGAGTGTTCATTATTTTCACTGTTTTAATAAAATCGGACCATTATGTAAATTTACCACAAGATGACTTGAACTGTTATTTGCCTAAATATACTTAAACTATAGATTATATATATATATAGGGCGAACTATATATAATCTATAGTTTTAAGGACATTTAAATTAGAGATTTTCTATAAGGGCGAAATATACCTTTTTAAAACCTTAGGAGTGGCTGGAAAAAAATCAATTTTTTACTCTGTACAAACTTTTTCCCATTTTGGGTAAAATTTGAATATATTATTTTCGGGCAATTTCGCACTATATTGACATCAAAATTGGTTTTGTTGGAATTTGTTTTGGACCAAATCTTAAAACTATTCTATAGTCCCTGAATACAGGTAGATAAAGCTAATCTCACCTGTATCCAAGCCTGTTACTCATATATCGCCATTAGTTAGCCGAAGCTATCCACCCAGACGATGAGAGGCTTTGGTTAAATAAGATCAATATAACTTGTGGGGCGGAAAGAGGCCACAAACGACAAAAAAGTGTCTGTTACTGACATATTCGATCAGAGTAAACAACCCCATTGATATAATTCAGAGGGCCTATAGGTCTACTTTCACAAAAGTTATTGATGCGTTTACTAAGGTTTAATGTTCGTAATTCAGCATCGCTTGTGGTACAAATCTGCGTCATTATCGGATCCCCAGCCATTTAATGTCACAGGCGGAATGTTATCACATAATATGGTCGATTTAAAATATGAATTGTTGATCTCCCATCACATGTCGGAATGCATTTTCCCGGTTTGATGAATGACACTTTTCCAATGCCTCGTCAAATAATGCCAGACGCTTAATGTCCCGTTTTGCATGCGAAGGGTTTGTACTTGGCGACATGTTTTATATTTTTGGCGAGCTCATATTTTAACTGATCAAAATATTTCAGTTCCTGGCTCGGTTAAATTCACCAATATCCGTGTTCGAAAAATGAGCAATTGCTTTTACTACAACTTTACTAAACCATGACTTGGATCTTTATATATTGGTCGATTTAAAAAGCGGGGTAGTTCATTGAAGAAATCTACCATAATTTTAGTAATAATGGTTACTAACATGCTACTCTATAAAGGTGTGTTTTAGCCTCTGCGATATATGTTGTATCGTTCATATCACAGTAGAGCAGGGGCAGCATCATATAGGGGGCTATTTATTAACCCCGCCCACCGTTCGTTTCAGGCCGGACTAATCTAAAGTTTGACACCTTAAGTATTGACCCCTATATCAATGACAGGTAGTTAGTGGTCTAAAATTGTGGTGTCACTTTTAAAGAGAGGCCAAATTAAGGTACACAGGGGTAAAACTTTTGAAACCACTCCAAACATGTTGAAACATTTCATGGTTGTCCGTCCTACGCCTTAAGATTACACCACCAAACGCGACTAGTTTGTACTATTGGTTGTGGAGTAATTAAAGAGTAAAAAATGACTAAAACGGTAAAAAGGCCAATCTCAATTTGTACAGGAGTCACATTTAAAGTTACTTGACCTTACCCCCCTATTTAAATACCCCCCCTCTGCCCCCCAAATTATTTGTTAGTTTAAGGAAGGAGGACGCCACAAAGTATAGATTTGGTTACGCTTAATGACTGAATACCGAGATCAAAGCGTCAAAGAAGGTCAAATTCCTAATTGGATGATGTTGTTTTTTTGGTTTTTTTTTTTTTTTTTTGTTTTTTCCCCATGACTATTTTGTCACATAACATAATAACTATGCATTGCAGATGCTACAAACTATTTCTTATTTTGACACATTAAGCTAGATGAACAATTTGTTTCATTTTTACCAAAATTTTACCAGAAATTTCTGATTTTGACCACTGTATCACTGAAAATATTATTTTATTGATTTTTTAGTTTTTTCAAGATTTTTTAGGCATTTTTACCCAATAACTCTAAAACCAATAGTCATAGATAGTAAAAACTATACATTTTTGGAATCCTTATGACTAGACGGACAAGATGGTATACATTCAACCCATGGTTGGAGTATTTTAAAAGTTTGACCCCTGTATAAACTTTAAGACCACTAACTACCTTGCATTGATATAGAGGGTCCATACCAACTACCAACTGTGCCAAAGCTTAGATGTAGTGGGACATGAACGATGATGTTTCACCAGGCCCGTGCTCCCGCTCTACATAGGCGACAACACTATTTTAGCGTAAAACAACACGGCTGCGCCTCGTTGTTCTACTTAAATGATAAT
Organism: Ophioderma brevispina; assembly: GCA_023653785.1. Taxonomy (NCBI): domain Eukaryota; kingdom Metazoa; phylum Echinodermata; class Ophiuroidea; order Amphilepidida; family Ophiodermatidae; genus Ophioderma; species Ophioderma brevispina. Next base: position 51,523 of record JAMKCH010007384.1, on the reverse strand, counting down.
ATCGCCCGTGTGATATGACACGGTGGATACACGGCAGAGGCTTAAAACAATAGCTTTATTCTCTAAAAATACATTGACAAATGGTATATTATACAAAATTTAAAAATTGTTTGACAAAACATTAAATGCACATATACAACAAGTAAAAAAAATACACATATACAAACACCCATGAAAAAGAGGTTATGCGGACAGGTAATAGTCAGACAACCTGCTTTTAAATCGTGAGTAGGTGGGTGGTCTTAATGTCGGCAGGGATTTTAAATCAAGACTTGTGGAATTGTAGAATTGTGAAAAAGTGAATTACGGAGATGCTTTTTAAAAAAGGTTGTCTTTTAGAGCCATAGGGTTTTCAAGAGTAAGGAAGTTGAGTTCTTTGAGGCGATCTTTATACGGGGCAGACCTTTTAAGCATGAATTTAATTGCCCTCCTTTGAATTTTCTCAATATTCTTAATGAGCTCAGTTGTTTTAGGATTCCAAATTTCAGAACCATATTCTTAAATTGGCTTGACATGGGCAAGTAGTATAGAACTTTGCTAGTGAGTGGATCATCAGCATCCATAGCAACTACAACGGATCATACGCAGAATACGGTTAGCCCACGCTTATAATTTGATTGCTATGAGGTTCAGTTAAAACTACTTATTCTAAGATCATTTTGGTAGTGCACTTTATGAACTCCAAGCAATGCTAATGTTGCTGTTTTGCCCTGTAAACAAAACACACCTTTTAGCAATAAAACCTATATCCGTGTTTTGCCTCCAATTGACGAGAATGTTGAAGTCACATTGCAGAGGGATTTGTTCGTATCTTCATGGGCAATGCGTCTATGACAATTTTGCGTCAACGGTCAAAAAAAGGCTATTTTAGTTAAAGGGCGAGACACAATAAGGAAGGTCATTACGAAGAGCAGGGGAACAAAATTGAGCCTGGGGGAACTCGGATGTGACTGAAACACCAGTTTGATGAGCACCATGGATAACCCATTCTTCTGCTCTGCAATCTGTCCTTAAGGTAGTTGTTAAACCGGCGAAGAAGTGGACCCACCGAACGAAGTCAATGCACATGTGCTTCTGAATTAACTTTGAGGGTTGACCGTATCAAAGGCCGTTGAGAAGTCCAGGTACACATTATGTCCAACCCGACATAATTACAAAAATCATTGGATGATTACAGGTCTAGGATTTTTGCGACAATCTGAAAAATCGATTTTCGCAAGGATTCTCGTAAACTGATTGCATGAATCAATGATGATTCTCGTAAAACTTTGAACATAATACAGTAGCGAATAGATGATTCCCCCAAAATTTGTTTTTGATACCGAATTTGATAGTTACTGTTCTGCATTGTAGATAAAGCAATTGTTATTGTATCATTTTTCTGAATTATTCCTCCATTTTTTGTTAACTTTAAAATTGTTATCATTCATCACATCTAAAACACGTTTACAATTTGATGAATACAGAGAGTTATAAAGTATTGACAAAAAAAGTTCCCCCTAACGAAAAAATATACAATAGATCAATGAAAAATGATATTAATGGAATCAGTGCTACATGGATAGACTTCAGAGTGATTCTGGCCGTTCTGTATACATGAGGCAAATTCAAGCAATAGGTTTGAGAAGCACAAGTATGATCAGAATACATGATTAAAAATCGTCATTGGCGATACAATTCAATCGAGATACTCTCGAGATACTCGTCAAAAGGGGGTGAATCACTGTATTCATTAGCCTTAAATGAGCATTTCTAGGATACGGGGGGGGGGAGTGCTCAATTGGTTTACTTTCAACAATAGAAGAAAACAGGTTCTTTCAATTTTGTGCAATATGTATTCTTAGTAAACTGATTTTATCTCCATTATAATTTTAAGTACTTGTAACAAAAGGTAAATACAAAGCTCTGATCATATCTTAAATTCTCCCCGATCCTACACGGCTACCCCTAAATCTCGCATCATGTACACGATTCTTTCTTCTTCTTACAAAGTCTACATGGACTGCCCACCCGTACCCGATATATCTTAAGAACTCATTAGGAATACAAGCCTACAGTTCCTCTGCTCTATGGCCCAATGTTGGCTCATAACCCCATCAACGAAAACTCAGTCTTATGGTCGTCGTGCATTTTCTTCTGCTGTTAGCTGAATTATGGAACATTTCCTTATGGAAATAAATAGTCTCTAAAGATTGTCGAACAAATTTCAAATGCAAAATACATATCTGTTTAACCTTAAACTAATATTCCCATCTCTATTCATCTCTCATTCTGTTACATGAGTGCTTTAATTATTGTTGTTTGTGTTAACATGTCTTGTTCAGTAAGTTTACAGTGTATTTGCAGTGATTGATACCTAACTTTGTAATGCGCTTTGTAAGCACGGTTTTGTAATTTATTATTAGTACTTAGAGATTATTTTCAGGGTAATGTCGATTGATCCAATGAACTTTGTTGATTTTAACAATCAGCAACAAGGTACGAACGGTTGGTACTGTGGTAGGGCCGATGAGGGCTAGATCCTTAAATGTTTTCAAAGCCAGCATTACAACTGGTGATTGAAAGGAATATATGAGGCGATTAGCCCAATCAGAAATGCCATCCGAAAGGAAGAGTAATCCTAGGAGGCAAGGTTTCAGTGCAATTCTTTCATATGCGGGGTTGTTTTTTCAGGCTTTTCGGTTAAAAAGTACATTAGCTTAAAGGAAATATGTCAAGATTTTTGTCAAGCTCCAGTTTGACTTACATGCATAAAAGATAGTTTTTACATACATCGAGAATTCCCGAAAGGAAAAAAATAATACCAATTTGATGTAAAAATAACAAAATAGAGGCATTTAATTTTGCTTGTTAGATACGAAGGAGAAGGGAAAACGGCGGAAATGTTTTTTATCGCCACGGTTCATTGATCAAAGCGGCCAATTTTGCTCTCCTCGTGACGTCAAAGTTATTGCCCAAAACTCGTGTTGACTCGAATTGTATTGCTGACACTGTCATATGATGGATAATGAAAGTAATAATAAATTTGAAAATAAGTACAGGGAATGACATATTTTGTTTATTTTGTTGTGTTTTTTTAATTATTATTGATATAAAAAAAACATCGATCGCAGTTATAGGAAATTGGCAACACTGCTATATACTGGTCACAACGGCACGTAAAGTATGGATGTTCCTCACTTTGACGTCACATTGTCTGCGATGTGGATTGTCGGAATCGTTTTCGGTAGAATTGGGCGGAAAATTTTAAAAAGGGTAAATACTCAAACAAATGTGAACATTCAAATTAGTTTGATTTATATGTAATCTACGTTACTTAAGCTTCCAGCCTACCAAATTTTCCAATATTCAGAATTCATGAACATATTCTAATTGTAATCTGACAGAGGAGGGAAAAGAAGAAGAAAAATTGCTGCAATTTATTGTTTTCTGCGTTTGTCATCATTGTTTGAACAAAAACGTATACTATGCTTTCACAACCATATTTGCCTTTCAAAGTACCAAAATGGACTCTTTCCACGAAAACCTACCGCAAGGAGTGTTTTGTTACAGGGTTTTTTTTTAATGTAATTGTGCACATTTCTCAAGTAATTCTGATTGTGATTTTTGTAAGCATTTGCTCATAATTCCAGGGAAGCTTTCAAAGAGTTCAATAAAGACGATGTTTTTAAACCTTGGCAACGTGTGGTTAAAGTTCGCAGTTCCCAGTGTAGATAGGTTGAGGGATTCGTTTGATCAATACAATATGCCTTTTTCGTTCTACTTGGAAAAAAAAAAAGCGTTGGGCTCTAAATAGATATTTCTACCTGTTTGCGTAAAGAATACTTTCTTGGGTTTCTTAATTAATAGAATCAAAAACACATTAAAGCCGAATGACTAGTTAGTTTATTTACTATCGGATAAATAAAAATATGATTAGAAATATGTAATGTATATAATTGTATGTTGTAAGTGTATGCAAGTTTAAGGACGCTAGTGTCGCCTGCCATACTTTTTTTTTTACAACGAAGTAAATCTAGTGGAAATGCTGATAGAGCAGTGAGCAGAATTCATAGGCCTTATTTAAGGGTTCGTTTACCCCCCCCCCCACTACAGAAAAAGGTTTAAAGTGTTATGACTGATAGAACCAGGCAGTGGCTGGAACATGAAGGTTTGGGCAAAACTTGTTCTTTTTTGCTGTGGGACATGAAGTTGATGAAAGATTACATGCACACAAAGTTTTACAAATCTGACCCCCCTTAGTTTTGCTTTAGTAGCGGCCCCTCTATTTGACCTTAATAATACCCCAAAACTGACCAGAAAATGGCTGAATTTGTCTTCATTTTGCACTCCCGTTTGTTGTATATAGCATTAATTCAATATGAATATTTAATTATTACAACAAATGAGCCGTAAATGTCTTTTACAAGAAAATTACATTCCAACCCTCGCTCAGATTGGCTTGGGGCGTCTGAGAATTCCCCCCTCTGGCGATCTTTAAATTTGCTTTAAAAAAAACTGTATTTTTAAAGCAAATTAAAAAAAATACGCACAATATTTTTGAATTTCACTATTTAGAGTGACTACAGGGCCCCGGGGACTCTGAAAAGAGTGAAATTCACACCTTCAAAGAATTAGCTTGTTTTGGTCAAATTTATTCTTGATAATTTATCCAATGATAAAATGATATCTTTTGTCAATTATCAACATAAATGTGACCCACTTTTAAAAATTTTGTATAAAGTATAAAATTTCACTCTTTTGGAGTGGGCCTTAGTCAACCTCTAAAAGAGTGAAATTCACTCTTGCATTTAGAGAGTACTCTCAGTTCAAGCCTGAGGCTAATTAGAAACAAATTAGTGTCTCCAGGGGGGTGTTGCTATTTAGAAACTGTGGTGTTGTCTATATGGTATTTGCCAATTTTCCAAAAAACAACAGAAACGCGTTATAGCTATGGTTTGGCACAAATTATCAGTTTTGGGGTGAGTAGTAAACATGAATACAAGTGAATGCTCTCAATAGATTTTGATCATTTTTTCCAAAAAAAATGAATGTTTCTAGATTTTTATCTACTCAAATCCATATTTTTAACAAAATTGCTCATATTTTATGAGCCAATTTATGAGCTACTTTTCAGGAGCTGGTTATGTAAAGAATCAGGTATTTTAATCAACAGTCATAAATTTGCCTTGAGGCATAAGGCAGAGCAAAGCACCGAAATCCCAAAATTATGCATATGCAGTGTGTGTGTGTGTGGTGTCCGGGTGTGTGTGGGGGGGGGGGTGTTACCATTTCCCTACTGTTTGAAGATTCTGATTCCGTGGAAATGCCAATAATGTTATTCTTTATGAATCATTACACATGATACATAAATATTGACCCACAGGTATGACTTTGAAGGTACTATTTTCGGCCTTTGTCGACAAAGTATAAAAGAATGGTTACTGAAGAAAATTGGTCTTTCAATAACAGGTTTCTATTCTTTCTTTGGGGTCAAATATGAAAAAATAGGCCCAAAAAGCTACACAAACACTCGGACTAATATTTTTGGGGTATGACACTGTCACAAACACAAATTATATTCCCCACAAGAATTTTTAAGGCGGCTTTAAAAATATTGGGAGGTGTAAATAATAAAATAAACCTGCAAAATTGAAAATGCTGATATTGAATATCGAATAATACTAATTACCATATGACGATTTAACCAATGCTGTTTTAGAACCGGGGGAGGGCCACTCACCATTTTCGGGTAGGATGTGCAGCCATTGTAATTTAAAATTTGGGCTAATTTAAGAGTCCAAGGCAAAACCTTCGGTGTCTTAGAAATGTTGGAGAGGCAGTCTTAAAGGGCTGCATATACCTGTACCAATTCCCTGGTCGTGCATTTATCTTAAAGTATGTTGCTAGCTTTTAGTGCAGTGATGATCAAGTTCGGTTTCACGGTTTTTCACGTTTGTGTGACAACTGAAAAAGCTCCAACTGGAGCATCACTCAGTGTGAGGAAGAGGTCGAGGGGGACAATCTAGTCAAGCGAGCAGTGCAGTGATAATAGCTTTACTGAATGATGCGATGTCTCATTGCTGGTAATAGCGTATGGTAGTGTGTTCCAGTCCCGCGCCGTCGTATTTGGGAAAAATGACTGGAAGCAGTTTGTTCTAACGAATGGGATCTTGAGTGTTTTTAACTGGGTATAAACGTCTGGTCTTCAATGTTGTCGCGGCTTCTCTATTACTGAAGTCAAGGTGGGTGTCTAGTTTCAGGTAACATTCCATGATTATTTTGTGCATCATGACTAGCCTGTTGTTATATCGCCTATGTTCCGGATGGAAGATCAAGGTCTTTCAGCATTGCCGTCACGGAGCTCTCGAGGATGTAGTTATTGGTATAATCGAGCAGCAACGCCTCTGTACGGCTTCTACCTCTGCCGGATGTTTGCGCTTGGTATGTGGTCCAGACAGAACTGCACAGACTCCACGTGGGGACGCACTAAGCTTTTGTACGCTTGGACCTTGACCTTTAGAGGGGCTGATCCCAAATTGCGACGGAGAAAACCTATCATGCTGTTGGCTTTAGACACTACTTTGCCACATTACGTTCCACTTCAGTCGCAGAGAGCATACGCCGGTATGTATGTTGATTGAGTGCTTGTAAGATGTGGCCGATAATTTGGGGAGGGAATAATTCAACGTGGTTTTACATCTGGAGACACCTCAAAATTGCATTTTCTGGTTTTTGAAGACATTAGCCATTTCGGCCCCCATTTTTCAAGACATTTCAGATCATTCTGCCGACATCACAGTCGCTCGATGAGGATATAGGATGGTAGATAACACAATCAACATCTGCTCAACAGGCCAAGCGTTGACTTGAGTCCATCAGGTAAATCGTTAATATACAGGAGAAACAGGAGGGGACTAAGAACAGTCCCCTGGGGTACTCCGTATAGACTTCCACATTTTGGGTAGACGCCTTGGATGATAACAACTGTTCTCTGTTGGTGAGGAATGATGTGGATCCATTTGTAACGAACAATTTATCCGAAATTTTTGAGTTTGCGAAGCAATCTGCGATGTGGGACGTGTCCAAAAGCTTTGCGATCCAAAACCACTGCGTCAACTTGGTTTGATGTGCTCATTGGATTGCCAGATATTATGAACTGTTGTTAAGAGTTGGGTTTTTCACATGAATCTTCTGGATCTGACCATTTGGAAATCGCTAAGGCGTGATGTTTAGCAGATGCTCTTATTGGCTATAGATGACTGTTTAACAACAACCTTCAAAGGGCGTGACGACACAGCCTGTAGTTTGGCGGATCAGTGCGAAACCTTTTTGAATATGGCGAGATATTTGCTTTTTTCTATGCAGATGGGATGGTACCGGTGGAAACAATGCTGGTGATATTTTTTGTTAGATTGGTGTTGTACCTTCCTCTAGCCACATTCTGTAGGATGAAAAGATGGTTCCGTCAGGCCCGGAGCTTTATGTGGAGATAACTTGGTTAAGAATTTTGAAGACGCCTCAGGATGGATGTTAACGGCGGAACCTTAGGGAGTGTGTGCGTTTTCTAAATTTGTTTTTCTGTATTCAAATGAACAGCCTATAAATCACCAAAAGGGTTAAGAAAAATCACTTGAACCAAAGACCATGTGGGGTGCAAACAGATGATTGTCAAAGTTCACAGGACCTGATAAAAACGATCCTTTTTTATTCTAATTCTGTATTGTATCTGCCTGAAGGAAAAGCACAATGTAATTACTTGTTGTGTTGTCTGGCACATGGGGTACTTTGGAAGTTATATATGTGGTATGTGTTTGTGGTAAAATGTTAACCCTCAACTATATTGCACTCATTAGTCTTCACACATTGTTCCAATGAACTTCATACTTGGGGGCGGGTCTGGAGAACAACTGGCCCAAGACTCATATGAGTTGTTCACTCATATGGGGTGACTCATAGGGGGGGTGTGGTACACAGATTGACCTCTGATGACCACATGTGATCTTTGACCCCAGTCACAAAACTGAAATGTTTACCACATATTCGACATCAGACACCACTGGCCCATAGGTGGTGTACAAAAGTGTGACTTGCTGACCCATGTGACCTTTACCCAATAACAAAACTGCAATGTACACAGATTGACATTAGATGATCCGAGGGGGTGTTGCCTTTGACCCATTCCACCAAACTGTCGTGGCAGACAAACATAATGGCATTTCAGGGAGCGCTGTATTGTATTATAATAAAGGATGTAGACGTAAAACTAATGACATATATCTACTTGGTTAGTGATGAAACGATAATATAGAAAACACATATTTTTGTAACAAAGGGGGGGTTACCACCCCACCTGTGATTTTCTTGGTACAAAAGGATAGCTTAGAGTGTCTTCTTTCCATTGGTACCAAAATAAGTACCCAAACACCCCATTATGACGTCATACGTGAGGAAAGTACGAAAAAACTGAAGATAGGGTGGAAGGAAATGTAGATTTCGTTACATTTTGGTGACCTCAAACACCTTATTATAGCACTATAGTGCCTCTCATTATATATAACTGATCATTTCCCATTAAAATAGATCAAACCCAGCCATGAAAATCAGATATTCCAACCTTTTTGGCGAAAATTGAATTTTCCCCAATGTGTGTCTATGGAAATTGGAAGTTTTGCTGACATGCGAAATTTCTGACGTCATTGGACTTAATGTTAGGTAGGTTAGTACTCATTTTGGATCAATGGAAAGAGGAGGACCTAGCTTCTATTGATACCAAACTCAGGTGTATGTGAATATTCCTGTGTTGGCTAGGTATGTGGTGCCTTCTCACCCGAAAGGGGGGGTAGTTGCCACCCCCCCACCAGCACTTTGGGATCGCCCTGTATTTTACCTATACCAGGGTCGAGGTTTTTGTTTTTGGATTGAAAAGGAGCAGAATATGCAATTGACAATGACATTAAATAATTTGGCACCAAAAAGGGGGTGTTTTAGCAAGTCGGAGAAAATTCCCTGAAGCGGAGGGGGGGTGGCCATTTTTAAAGGACATTTAAGAGGGGTCACCATCCGAAGCCCCCTCTGGAATTCTTGGCTACCAATATAATTATAAAAAAGCTATTTGAAATGAATAACCTATGGGCTACACATGGAAACAAAATAAAAATAGTGCTTGAAATGCAAAATAAAAATTATTGCTAATGTAATATGGCTAATTTTCTATATTTTACCATCCACGAATTTTGTTCTCAGGGGGCCTCTAAATGGGCGGTAGGTATATCTCAGTACCAGGGGGGGGGGTTGCATCGGGCTAACTGTGCCCACTTGTGATAATAATTTCATCAAGTACAACTTATACAACAAAAAATATATCGAGTTGGGCCCAACCTTCATTTTACCGACATTTCCAATATCACCTGGTCGCTTGTCCATAGTACATTAACACCTTTGGTAGTTAGTATGGCATCCTCTATACATCAAACCTAGGTACGTAAGTACTCTCAAATTGTGGTATCACTTTTTTCAATAGGGGCCAATTTTAAATTAACAGGGGTCAAACTTTTTAAAATGCTCCAATCATGTGAAAGTATGCATATGGTCCGTCTAGTAATAAGGATTCCAAAGATATGTATAGTTTGTAATACCATCTATGACCATTGCTTGGGAGTTATAGGTAAAAATTACAAAATTGGTAAAAACGGTCAATCTCATTTGTACAGGGTCAACATTAAAAGTTAATCTGATTATATTTTAAATACTTGCAATTATGACTGAGGTAAGAGGACTCCTAAAAGGTATAGTTGTTATATGTTAAATGCTTTCTTACGGAGATAAGGGTCAAAGAGGGGCAACCCAATTGGATTATGTTGACCCCTATGACCTATTTGTCCGATAACATGGTAACTATGCATTGCAGATGGTACAAAACTATTCCTTATTTTGAAAACATTTAGCTAGATGAACAATTTCAAATTTTATCCAAGATTAGAAGCAACTCTATTTGGTAGACCACTATTAATTATTCACCAGTACCCTATAGGAGCTCACAAAAATCACGTTTCTTGTAGCAAATCAAAACAGATAAAAAAATCGCGCGAAATTTACAGATGTTTTTTTGGGGTGTGAAGGCAATTCTATCAAGATATAAGAATTGCATTTATGCAAAAATGTGGGAATTTTACAAAATAGAAAGATAGTATTGGTCCATAAAATACATTTTAAACAACTTGCATTACACTCTTCTTGTCAAATGGCACTGCTTTGCATAGCAGATTAAAAATAAACAAACGAACTGTAAAATACCAAGATCACTCTAGCCGCTAAACTCGGATGTGCCCGGGATTATGTACACTTACAAAGACGAGGCCGGGTTAATATTATATTACATGACAGCGGAACAACAACTATACGGCAGAACAGGGTGAAGGAACGAGTTCTAACAAACAGCAATGAATTCTAATACATGTTAAAAATGAAACACACACAAAACGCAGAATGTCTAAATGACAAAGGTAACATAACAAGTGTAAGGAATAAGATAAACATTTCGTACATTATACTGAGTAAAAGTCAAGGACTTACTTTAACCCTTTAAGCCCGGCTTGTGTGATTATGTGGATCATATATCAAATTGTTTTTTTATTGGGCAAAATTATGCAATTTTATTGATATATTTGAAATCAGCATGAAAAATGATTGAAATGAGTCCAAGCAAGCTCAGTTTTTTTAGGTCAGTGTTTTTGAGATGGCTGTCCATTGATCGGTCTTTCAAACGCCCTCAAACCGCTGATTCAAAGACAATTCAGCTTTTGAGAGAACCAGTGAACCACCCGAAAAAGTCAAAAATATTGGAAGGTACTCGGAATAGTTTGAATTGAAGAATAAGTGTCTAATTTTTTTTAAATATATTTCTTGCCAACTGAAAAAAACCCAATGAAAGAAAAAGGAAGAAAAACGCAGGTTTAAGGATATAAATTATATTCAATTACGTGGTGCAGTTGTAAGGGTTGTAGAAGAGTAATGACTAAACTTAAATATCAGATTTTGTTCTTATTATTGTTGCTTGTCGGTACTCATGACGTAATTGTATGAAAGGATACATATTTGTCACAGACAGGTAAAAATCGGATTTGCGACATCCTGATCTCGCACATTAGAAGATAAAGCCAATCATTTTACGATCGAATTCCAAGTAAATGAATATCAAAATAATCCAAAATCAAAATGGAGTAGTGTCAGAACTCATGATTAATGTCGTTAGCATGGATTTAAAGGAATTCGGTGAGGAAGTGATTTATTTGAGTGGAAAGCCGATTCCAAAGAAATGAAGCAGCAAAGACAAAGGAAACGGGTTCTCTATGATCTCAATGTCGTGGTACATAGAGTAGAGAACCTGTTTGAAGATCGTAAATCACGAGGGTAGTTTGGTAGTTGATATGGCAAAGCAAGATCTTAGATGTAAGAAGGAGCTACATCATTCTTCTAGCGGTTTAAACATAAACAAGGTATTTTAAAGACAATCATGTGCATATAGATATAACCAGTGAGTTCCTTTATAACAGGTGTAGTATGCTCCATTGTCCTAGCAGCAACAATTTGTAAGCGGCTGAGTCGTTTGATCGAGTGTCTGAAAGTCGAAAAAGAGCATTCCTTATACTATAACTAGAAGTGGAGTAACCGAATGTATGCACTAGTGTTCAGGGGCTGGCATATTATTGAGATATTCCGAATAAGTGCAATGGTTCTTTGATGAAAAAAAGATGGGTTTTATATGAGAAATACGGCCCCTCTAAAGTCAGATCTCCATCAAATGATAGTGCCAAGGTTGCGAACTCTGTCAAATAGACGAATCTGTTTGACGAATCTTTTGAGGAACGGCGAGTAGTTTTGCACGTTGATGTTTAGAGTCAAGAATGATAATTGTTTCTTCATTAAACTTGAGACAGCAAGAACAGTCAGGAGCGAGGAATTTTATCGGCCATTTTGAATTGGGCCAAAATTTCAAGTAGTCAACTTTCAGCTGATGAAAACTGCTGAGAAAAACTTTGACAGGAAAAATGGCCAGTTTTCTGCAGTCCGATACTGTCTCTTACGCAATGAAACTTTACTCGCAATAATGAATGAAAGTACCATTCCTAGAATCGTTTGCTGCAGTTGCTAACGAGGAATAAGTTGTTTGATACTATCTGTCGGCGAGGGCAGAGAATTATGCAAGAAAGACCCAGTTATAAGACGTTTATTAAAATTAATGACCCATCAAACATCAGCAACCCAAACTAGAAATTACGTCTTGACTCGCAAGCAGTCACAACAGCTTTGAATATTGCTCGAGGACGATAAATGACGAGATATGCGACTATGACCACTACATTATGAAATTCCTATCAGAACAGCAATAGAAAATGTTTTGCCCCTAGGAAATAAATGCATATCTGCCTGTTTTCAAGTGTTTGCTTCTCCTCCGGCATCAAAATGGCACTACTTGATGGTTTTATAATTTACTTCTTAAGTGATTCGAGTGATATCCTTTGCCGGGTATCCATTAAGGGGTAAAGTAACTATGTAATTTCATTAGGTATTGAAGTGTAAAAGTTCAAGAATAGAAGGTAAGAAGATGGATGGCATTTAACAAATGCCATTAATTTGATTTAAATTTTCTGTTCGGTTACTGTTCGGAAAACAGTATGTACCTAGAGGGTTTGCGCTTAATAATGGTGAAAACTATAGCGCAGTGAGTGATGAATTTGCATTTTCAAGTACTAGGGTATAGTAAAATATAGCAGAAGTCTGCCAAATTTATGATCATTCTCCACCTGGATTTAAGTCTGAAAACATGAAGATCAGTAAGTTCCTCTGCACTTTCATATATTAACCAGAGAATTGTTCATTGACCTGACAGCCATAGTAACATGTCGTGACCGATTCATATAGCTTCACTACGGCAATCAATGATAAATATTCAACTTACACTATCTGCGACAATTCAGATGCTGTAGCTATCCATGATTATTACGCCCTGAAACATGACTTTGATGAGAAGACGTGTGTGTGAAGAAATCGAACTTGAAACACGGCCAGCAGCCAACGGCTGTTAATACTTCATAGGCGTTCATCTATAGCGCCTTAAATGAAGTCGTCGTGTCTTCATGTGTAGCAAGGCCTGTAAATATACGTTACTCTTAGGGAAGGCATAATGAAATATAATTGAAATCATAAATTGAAGTAACTCCTTGACAAAGTTCCATCAACCTCGAATTTGCTAATAAACTTATCTAAAACAGCATCAAAACGGGTTGGTACATTTTTGACCCCACTTTGTCTGCTCCCAGTTGATTTCAGCGCCGTGACGGAATAAAAGTTACGATCCACGTGCACTTATTCGTCAGGCTGCTGTGAATCAAACTGGGGGCAGGCAAAGTGGGGTCAATAAATGTACCAACCCCAGCAAAACTACGAAGAGTAGTGCAAGAAAGTTGTGCTTTGACCCAAACAATGCCAAACAGAAACAGTTTTTGTGTTATCATACTTCTAAATTGTCACAATGGGGAACATGTAAAAAATAGGGAATTTAAAAACAAGCAAAAAACAATAAAAAAGTAAAACAGGCCTAATTGTTTTGAAACCTCAATAACTTATGCATCTATCTCATGAGGAGTTAAAAAAAAGGTATAGTTTGCAATATCTACGGTCATCGCTTCAGAATTATAGGTTCATAACGAGTTAAGGTCATCCTGGGTAATTCTTTCGGAGTGCTTCGATTTTGACTAAACTAGAATAAAAATCTAAAAGTGTTTGTCTGGTCATATCCTATAACAAAAAACAACATATTTTATCTGCATTTGACATTTTAGTATGTAAATTAGATGGTAAGCATCATGACCCCATAGGATATGTAGACCATTGTTACATTTTGACCTCTAATTACATGACCAAATGGTGAAATGAGGTCAAGTATTATTCCCTGGTCCTTTTGGACTATAGGAAGAATTCGGGACGATTTTCAAAAGAAACGAACATTCTGAAAAATGTTTCCCCCAAGATGACCTTGAACCTTTGTTTGCCCCATAACTATTCACTCTAGCCTTTTGATATGTTATTCTCTATCATTTCTAAGTATAATAACACCAAAATGGTTTCTGCCTGCATTTTTTAGGTTAAATCCATTATTTTATTTAAATTTCCCTTCCCCAGGGGAAAGGCTGAGGAGAAGTGGGGCATAATTCACCCACCTCCCACTCAGTTACTTCAAAGTTATATGGGCTCTTACTAGTTTTTGCATCCGTATTGAGCTTTCCATCAATTAACAAGTTATAGTTGAGTTATTTGTTAACCAAAATGGGCTGATTTGACACAGGGGTTTGGTCGCCCTCACAGTCCTGTCGTGCATACATGGAATCCTCGCTACCCCCCCCTTGTTTTAACTAAAGTTCCATAGAATAATTAACCAAGGTGCATGTGTGTACTACGTGCAATATCCCATGGCATTAGCTACATGGATACGGATACTGCTTTAGACATAACATGGTGTAATTGTTCTTACTTTATTAGTATAGATTATTTTTTCCCATTTTGTTTATGTATTTATCTTTCAACAAAATATTCCATTGTTCCATAGTGCGAATGAAGATATAGATCAAAAACACTTTTAATGTCTTAATTTTTGGATATGAATTATAAAAGCCCACGGAATTACGTGAGATCACTGTCCTTGAAAAAAAGTCGAATCTGAAACGAAAAAGGCGGTAAGTACGTGACAACGACATTATAGATTTCAACTCTATTCATCCGAAAACTAATTCTACATCCATACACTTATTACTATGACATGGTATACAAATTCGACTACCCAAGAATCTTTGTTTACAAGGAAAACCTAATAATTAATGTTATTTAAGCTCAAGATTATGAATCTCAATGTTCTTAAACTTCATACAGATGTCACGATTTATACCTGTAGCAAAAACAAAAAAAAATGTCAATTCTTGCGATCTCCTTGGGCCATTTTCGCCGATGAAGTATCAAAATAATCGTCATTTTGGTGGCCTGCTGTTTCTGCGCATGTGCGAGGAGGTAGAAGTCCTCTACTCTGTGTAATTTCCCCAAAATATGAAATCATTAACACCATCAGCAGAAGGTGTAATAATGGTTGACCAATGCGAGGATTCGGTCAAATCTGACGCATGCGCCAGTCATTTATTACAGTGATTTATAACTGCACAGGAGATTATGGACTCGAAATATGGTGGCGGTGGATAGTTCACAGTAAAAATGAGAGACAATTGGGGAGGGGGACTTCCACTTTGGTTACGCAGAATATGCCTCTGGATAGACCCCTTTTTCAAAATGACTTGTACCCAATGACCCCCTTTTGTGCTACTGCCCTACCTATTACCCGGGCTATTACCCAATAACCCCTTATTAAAATCTTCAGATACTCAATGGCTCCATTTTCTTCTTTCCTGCTACCCACTTTTTCCCAACATTGCATAAAAGTTCCACTTTTTAAAAGAATTTTACATCCAAATTCATTTTTTGCGCCCTATGCGCACATTTTGAACAATTTTATAATTTCATAGCAAGTTTTAAATTTAATGGCTATTTGAACTCTAGAAGAGAGACACTTCCTATTTTAACTACAGGTTGTTACCTCAGTGGCCCCTTAAAGTTTCATACTGACCCCATTTTATTCAGCTTGTGTATCGAATGACCTCTATTTTTTTGGGTACATGTTATCTTAAAGGACCCTACTTTTCAGCTGGCTGAGGAACATATACGCCTCACTTCAGATAGGGAGTACCCCCACCCCGCCCTAGCTACATCTTTATTATCTAATTAACCCAATGTATAATACCCTATGATAATAATTTGCTAAATAAGGATCTTCCCATCCGAATTGTAGTCTGGCAAATCATCTGGAATGCAAAATGAATTTTGGCGAGATAACTGCGGTCATCTTGAATAATGACCATCATTTTCCACTTTTAATATATCAATTACGAGTGCTACACATTTTGCAGTCATGGCCATGCAAAACCATTGAAAATTCCCCTAAACATGCATTTATGAGCTATATACATTTGTCGAAATATAGGCAAATACGTCCATGTAGGATAAATGCAAATTACCATGTCTTGCCAGGCTTCCTTTTTCTACTTTTTGATATGTTGTTTGGGATAGCTTTTACAAAATGTTCTGTTGCAATTTTGTCCAGGTGTACCTGGTATTTTTCATAGAATGGGTGGACTAAAAACACGAATGACTGAATAAAACAAAAATTGTGGCAGAATACAGGATATGACGGTAAGTGGGAGATGTTTTTTGACTGGGAGTATACATGAGAAAACTAATGCTTGTTCTCCTCGTGGTCACATGATTGGCCGTCACCAGATGCCTTTTAATTGCAGTAAGCAAACGACCTGTAAGTGTAAGCCGAGCACATTGGAATAGAGTACACAATGTTCTCTCCGAGTGAATATGAAGGCGTTTTATCAGGGCACTTCATCACTGAAGCATAAAACGGCTTTTCACGAAGTGACTTAGCTAAGTTAAATAGAAATTCCTCAATTATTTGTTGCTTGACATATACGTCCTTTTTTGTTTGTTGACTAAGCAGCTGCGGAAACGAAATCTGATATTTCTTGATGTCACGTTTTCCAGCTGGTATGCATGGCACCAGCCTTACCATGGGGAGTGTTTATATTTTACACGGAGGAGGGCCGGAGAAAACGTAGAGGTGGCCAGCGCAAAAAAAGGGTATTTAAATATTTTAGGTGTTGGGAAGGATGAGTCATGTCATGTATTATCTGCCGTCTTACGTGGTCGGTCCCCTCCAGTCGAAATTCAAAACCAAAATACTTTCACATTAAAGGTCTTGACAATATAGTAATATCTGAATAAATTACAGAAAACCACGTTTCTCCTTTGAAGTTGACGCATTTGAGTGGTTTGAGCATTTCACAAATGCAAATAATGACAAACGTGTCCTAAAACAATCATGGGATTCGTGAAGCAAGTCTTTGTGTGTTCCAATTGCAATTTCATCCATACTTAACATTAAAAGATGGTCAGCTCGATTATGACCATGAGTGATAAGATGGATTGTAGATTGCTTATGGATGGATGGAAGGACGAATGAGTGAATGAGGTCACCAATCAAACGATGTTGACCAAAATCAAAAAATTCGAATTTCACCCAAAATTGTGAAAATATAAGTAACTCCAAAACTTGACTTTTGAAATAGGGTCCTGGTCCCTAAGAATCCACCATTCAATTCAATCCCGTTGTGTAACCCTCAAATATTAAATTTTACTGATTATTACTAGAGTTTCGAAAACCCCACAAGGCTATTTCTTTGTGGAACAAACTTGTTTAGATTCAAAATGCAAAGGGAATGTAGTTGTGTTAGAAACAATCAAATCGTTGATTCTGTGTTTGTTTAATACAAGTGTTCGTTTGATCGCCCTTGTCTTGTTTCTCTACTTTTTAAACATAATTGATTCGTCCATTTGAGTACGGAACGTTATATAATATTAACTATCTCCTTGTGGAACCCAAAGTGTTCAGTTCAAAGGAGAATTAATTAATTTTTTTACAAGAGAATAAGAGAAGAGGTGGGTGTCAGTTAATTAAGGATTTTTCTGCCAGGATAACCATACCAATAAAGTATTGATAGTTATTGATTGATTAGAAATCAAGGAATAGTCTGAAAGATTATGAAAATGTCTCCACGGATTTAACAAGTACGATAGCAGTAAAATGAGGTAGAGTGTGAGCTGAGAGGTTCACTGCACCCACATAATTAAAAACAGGAATGGCCATTGGCAGCCGAATAACCCCATTTCCTGACAACGTATATGCCACCACTGCGAAGTTTTAACTTAACGAAATAAATCCACAACGGAGATCTATGATTAAAGGGATGAGCAGTGATAATGCGAGAGGAATCGAAAAACTGTGGAAATGCATTTTTTAACTTATAAATCAGGGATGAGAGTATTTTTTAAACTTATAAATCAGGGATAAGAGTGTACAATTCCATATAACTGTTTTAATGTAGAAAAACACCACAGAATAGTGGAAAAAGAAGCATTTCCGGAAATTTGTCATACCGTCTCCCGCAAATAAGCATACAGCGATGGCGTCTCAAATCTACACTAAACAGCTGATTGTGGTTCCCTCCAGTACAGAATAAACAAAGATCAATAATGTTTGTGTTTGAGCTCAAACTGCACAGGTCATGGTGCGCAGTATCTTGCTTAAAATCGAGGATATTCACAGGGAAAGGCTTTTTGATCTCAAGTCGGAATTGTTATACGCACGTATAGAAATTACAGATTCGGATAAAAAGTACTGACTTGTCTTTAATAAACGGATTTCAAGCCAACCACTTAGAGGTTATGTTAATACATCCACGTCAGTAACAAAGATCCCAAAATATGAATTTTGATATTTTTTTTGATGATGCGGATCAGCAAATCGCTGCTTATCAAAATGCGATGAACGGGATTTTGTGAAGAAAGTTTTGAAAACAGTTTCAGCCATTGGTTGGTTCATCTTTGACACCAAACCATGAAGTGAGTGCCAGTCTCTGGATATACTCAAACAATCGTACTAAAAAAATCAACAATGGGGAACATGTAAAAATATTGGGAAAGCTTTAACAAGGGTCAAAATTGTTTATCTGGTCATATCCAAAAACAGAAAATTCATATTTGCTTTGCATTTGACATTTTAGTATGTAAATTAGATGGTTATTATTAATGACGCCATAGGATATGCTGACCATTATTACATTTTGACCTTTGATTACGTGACCAAATAGTGAAATGTGTGCAGGTATTATATTTTTTGGTCCTTTGGGACTAGGTGAAGAATTTGGGATCATTTTAAAAGAATTGGAACATTCTGAAAATGTTACCCCAGGATGACCTTGAACCTTTATTGCCCTATAACTATTAAAATACAGCCCACAGATAGGGCAAACTATACTTTTGTAATCCTTAGGATATGGCCAAATGGTGGTATAGGTTTAGTACAATTATACCTACTTTATATTTCCCCATGTACAAAACTTGCCTCCCTGCAAGTGCATGTTCCCCGCTACTTATACTTCTAGACTTTTGATATGTTATTCTCGCATCATTTCTTAGTATAGCAATACCAAAAATGTTATTAAGTTATTAAGCTTTCAAATGATGTGTTTGGGTAAAATATCAATCTTAAGACCATTATGCCAATACTTTCTAAGCATAATTCCTACGGATCGACTTACAGTATACATTGGAATCTGCAGCAGAGTTTGACTGTATTAAGCAACTATACACGTCTAGAAAGCTAAGCACTATTTTGTGCACTGTTTTCAAAACAACTAAATTAAAGGTACCTCTTTTGCAACTTTCCAAATTTTTTGGAAGTAACCGTCTACGTATACGCGAAATTGCGATATCAGAAAATTTACAGAACGTTACAATGCTAAAACGGTTAACAGCATTTAAAAAAAAGTTTTTATTGAGTTTTAACAACTAAATTACAGTTGTGACCTCGTTTTGCAACTTTCAGAGAAAATTATACCGACGTTACAATGCTAACACGTTTAACAAACATTGTAAAAGTTTTTATTGAGTTTTAACCATTCAAACCACTTGATTACCACTTTCCTTTTAAGTGAATAATTTCCTAGCATTACTCCATGCCTGTACATGCTTACCACATTCAGTTCAACCCCGGACAGTCTCAAGCCGTGCTGGGACCATGGGACATCATAAAAAGCAAGTGTTCTGAACCCTAATGATCAGCATGATAACTAAGGACAATGATACGTTGAAATAAAAGGAACTTAACTACATTGGCAAGGACATTGCCACGCATTTATTTCAAATGCAGTAAGTCATTATATTTGCCGATTCACTGTTTTAAATATAAAATTATTATCGTAAAGACCAAATAGAAGACTTTCGTATTGGTACGCATTTTAAGCAAATGTTTATTTTTAGAACCTTTCGAACTGAAACATTGTTCTTCTCCCATGTTGTAAAATAAAATAACCACGCTAATGCTCTCTTTGTAGATTATACTCTTTGCACCCCCATTTCTCCAGAATGATTACGGATTATCGCCTTGGCGGACGGTTTATGGCTTTTCTAGAAGCACTGAAGTCATACATCAGCACACACCTCTACCGCTTTCGTGATAAAATGTGCCTCCCCGTGATAGCGAACCCGTGGCCCTCTAAAATAATTATAATTTCTATGCTTTGTGGCCTCTACATAGAATATACTTTTAATAAAGTGTTGATAGCCTAAAGTCCAAAATGCACTTTTGAAAAAAACAAATCACGGAATGGACCCCTGTCTTGGATCAGGAGTAAATTGCTCCAGGATCGAACAAGAAAAATAACGGTACTCTTTTTGCGTGTGATCGTAAAAATTCTTCCTCTAGGGATGTTAGGGATATGTGTTGGCAAAAGAGCAATATTTTGCATTAACCTAAATAATTAGTAAACATAGTTATAAGAGTATGTACTGAAACTCATGCAGATTAACAACCAGCAACTCAAAAACAGGGAAAATACGTATTGACAGTATGACCCCAGCAGTTACATCGGGACATGGACATTGCACGGGGCGACACACGATGAGAGAATCCGGACCATAAATTATAAGAAATTCCTATTTGAAACAGCAACTAGAAAATGTTTTACCTGTAGAAATAGGTTACACCAGCCTGTCATTTCAAGTGCTTGTTTTTCTTGCGGCATCAAAATAACACTACTTTGTTGCTTTCTAATGTTTTAAGGTGTTTGAAGTGGATTCCTTGCGTAGGGATACCGGGTATCCATTAATGTGTTAAGTAACTGTGTTGTAATGTCATCAAGGTATTGATGTGTGAAAGTTCAGATGAAAAATAAGGAAACGGAAGGGGCATCTTCGAATACCATTAATTTGGATTAAATTTTCTGTCTGTCCGTAAAAAATTAAATTAACAGAACGTTAGTCAAATTCATAAATGCGGGTGGGTTGCATGGTGTTACAGATGAAAATTATGAAAGTAAAAATGTTTTCAATACAAGCTCAATAACAATATCAAAACATTAGCGTTCTGTCATTCGATATTGGGTTAGGATAACTCTGGCTTTCACCAACTATGATGGATTGATTAGTTACCATTCAGTGTTGTCTATTTGGACAATACGGGTGATTGTGATCTCTATTTCCCGAATTCATCTGATATGTGTCTTAAAATGCACGTTATAGTAGTTGTAATTACTAACGGGAGGAAACATCCATATTTTATTGTGCAGCAACCAGCAATTTGGTCTACGCTAATTGCCTTCTTGCTACAACAAAGAACAAGTAGCCATATGATTTGTTCAACATATGGGGCCTAACCAATACAATTTCGTGTCCGCAGTTCATCAAAAGTCATGTTTCTGAGTAACAATATAATAATAATGGATAGCTACAGTATCTGAAGTCCACCAACACTCTAAGTTGAAAACGATTGATTTTCGCAGTGGACTGATAAGAATGGCTAAAAAGGTCCATATAATCTTAGGTTCTAACAAATATATGTCTAATATGTGTGGCAGTAAAGAAATTAGGCAACTGTGTCAAAAAAATCTATCAAAAAGGACTGGACCACATTTCTTAGTCATGCACCATATCTTTCATAGTACAATCAAGTAAACCGGGCGTTTGCACTGTTGGGGTGGGGTTAGTGGAGACTTGATCGTATCAGTCAATGGAATTGCGCATTGATGATGTGATAGTCCCACACACTTTAATTATTTTTGCACAACAAAATGCAACTGAAATATATCTTTTGATCTATGTCCGTTACTTTTTTTCATTTAATATAACAAAATCAGTGCGTTTTGCTCTCCCGAGTTACTCGGCTTATGTTTAATGGATTTTACCGGTACCATCGTGTCCCGTTTTACATGACGTATCCTAACTATTTGGAGTACTGTCCCCAGTGCCGTGAGTAACGACTTATTATTGTACTCCAAGACACGTTTGGAATTGGAGTACACAATTTTGCGCTTGGTTATATCAAAGCTTTCTAATCCGTCACTTTATCATTGAGCATAAAAAGGCTTTCACGAGATGACTGATAGTTAAGTGGAAAATCTACAGCTGACGTGCAACCCGAAACTAGATATTTCTTGATGGCACGTTTTTCAACTCGATATACCTTAACAAGGCGTTTCACTGGAGAACAATTCATTTATTTCTACCGATGGGACCAGGAGAAACAGAGGGAGGCGCTGATCAGAAAAAAAGTGATATGTTTTGTAGTTATTGGAAAAGTGATTCTATTTTATTTGCAAAAGGGAAAAGTAACAATTATAAAATACACCAAATATGAGAAAACACACTGTACAGCATGTTTTCAGTTATAAATTTTGGTTGATTACAGTACTCACACAAAAGTTTTTAGTGTAATTTGTCTAATAGATTACAGATAACCAGCTTAGTGCAGGCGGAACGTCTGGCACGCGACGAAATGATCAGTATAATCAATTCCAAAGCTTTGAATGGAAATACTATTAGCTTCTTCCCAGATGGGCATTTATAATTTAACTTACCGAAATCCGCAGTGTGAAGTACAAACACATTCGAATCTACTTTGATCACTCAGATTCCTTGCAAATTATTTCACTGGAAAAACTGAGAACATCAGCTTTCAATAACCAATTTATACATTTTAATGGTTTGCTAATATCCACTAAAAATACTTTTGTCTGCGAGTCAGAGGGAATGTCTTAATACACAATGATGACGCAGTATACTGTGCGAAAAGTCAAAAAAGGTTTGTGCAGCTGCCTTCAGCCTAACCGTTACTGCTCTACTGCATACACGTAACCCTGAAAAAATTCGCAAATTTAACGTGCGTGTGTGTTTGTGAAGTTTTAAGATAGAAAGAGAGAGAGAGAGAGAGAGGAAAGGAGAGAGGGGTTAACTATCATTCGATCAAAGGACATGTCTAAATTGTTATCCAATTGATTTTATCGTGATGGAATATCTGGTTATTGGTTAATGCGGAAGCCTTTAACTTGAAAAAAAATTGCCTTCTAATTGGTCAATGATGAATGACCCTTTAAAAATGGTTTTAGCCTTACAATACCATAATTTACACCAGCGTAATGTTGAATACATAATAATGCGTACTATTTACATGTTTAGAACAAATAATGAAACCATAACAGAAGAGACAATGGTTTCTCAATATTTTTTTTTTTTTTTTTTTTTTTTTTTTTTTAATTTTTCTTTTTTTATAATATTTAAAACCATATTATAATGTTCAACTGTATGGAATTATGTTGTTATATTTGGCAGATTTGATAACATTAAAAATAACAGCTGATCTATACACACTTTTTGATGTGGGTGTGGGCGGTTTATTCAAAATGGATTTTAGTCCTCGCCATTCAGTCGTGGCCTTAGCAACCAGCCCGATGTATCAATTTATACTTGTACCAGCCCCGATGCGCCCAATACCGAACATTTGATCTAAGAATGCTAAATTGAGATATTAAATACCACTTAAATGTCGCGCACATTCATACGCATTTATTCAATAACATTTGCCCTGATTCCCCTTAATTGTTATTGTAAAAGACTAATATTGTAAAATTACGCCATATTAGTTATATCATTTCAATTTCATCTACTCAGATGTGCAACTGTCCTCCATGACCGGTGACGTTTTTATCCCTCTTTTCAAATAAATTATGAATACGTTCCATACTTTTCGCAGGCCTCGCAGATATTCATATGAGCAGGATACAGCGTTTTTATATTTTCTATACTTGCTTAATCCTTTCACTCCTGAATTTTGAATATTCAACGTTAAAAAGACTTTTACCTCAAATATGATTAATGCATAACTCCTCCATAAAATCGTTCTTAATTCAATTGCTGGTGAGTAGGAGGAAGGAAAACGCTACGTTTTCTTAACGAATTCAGTTGCTAATGGGAAAAATAAATTTTAAATATGGGTTGGCTGAAGTGAAGGACACTATTATGTAAATACTATAGAATTGCGAAGAGAAAGAAACCCCTAGTTAAAGAATATTCTTGAACAGATAATGACCCATCACACATCGGCAACCCCAACTAGAAATTTCCCCACAGTCCTAACCCGAGTAGTCAGAACAGATTTGGACATGCGCTAGTCTAAAATATGCGAGAATCGGAACTATGATCACGTATATAAATTATTGTACAGTTGACTGTTTTCAGTGCTGTTTCTCCTCCGGCATCAAAATGGCACAACATGGATGGTTTATAATTTTGTTCATTAAAAGTGATTTAAAGTGATATTCAATGGGTAACATATACTAGGTGTATCCGTTTGGGTGTTAAGTAACTATGTCATTGCATTAAGGTCAGATTGAATGTGCATTTTCAGGTTACTTGTGTGTGAAGTAAAATAATAACTAGAAGTTGACAATTTCACGATAAGTCATATCAAACTGGAGAATCAGCGATAGATGTAGTTACCTGCTGTGATTTTAACCAGAAAATGTTTATGTTCTGACAGGCTGTATTAAACATTTCGGACGATTTCATATAGCTCACTTTGGAAATCAATGACGATTTTTTAAATAGTAGGGTGACAAATCAGATTTGTTTATGATTCTTCATGATAATTTCGCCTTGAACATGACTTCGATAGAGTGTCCTGAAAAAAAAAACTTATTGAAACATAGCCAACAGCTACCGGCTGTTTATAATTCATGCGATCTTCTGACAGCGCCTGAACGTGAAGTTGGTCGCGATACGTCAGTTGGTCTGTAGGAATTAGTATTTTAGAAATGTATGGACAAACTGGTGTTGGAATTGAATAAAACCCCCAAAACAGTTAGAGTATGAAATGGGAAGTACGTGAGGAATGTAATAAAGTGTTGTTTCAGAATGGCCTCTAAAATCCAATGGTGTATTAGAGCTTAGAAAGGTCACCTTGAATTCCAAAATTGATTCAATTGAACATTTGTTTGAAGGCAATGGGCTAAGAAAAGTCATCCAAGTAGTGCGGTGTAAAAGAATGCACTAGCGGACACATTGTTCAAAATGGCCACCACCATGCAAAGAAATTGTATAGTAGAATCTATAGAGTCATCCAAGGGTTCAAATTGATTCAATTGTGAGATTTGTTTTTATGGCAATGGGTACAGGGAGATCATTCAAGAATAACGATGTTACAAGAAATGTGCTAGAGTACCCTTGTAAGCTCTAGATATCAGTTCCTTTATTTGGACCAGTCGGATGGTGACCAGCCTCATTCAATATAGGAACTCGCTGAAATGAATATTATAAAACACTGAACAGCAATAAAGACTGTAAACCACCAAAACCAATTTTATTATTGGCGCGCGCGAGTTATTAGGGTCATGGGTGTTACTATGATCCATACGATCTCGTCTTCGTCCGTATTCCATAATAACAATTTTAAAAAAGTTACAGTGGAGTTGAGTGGGCTTTTTGAGGGAAGGGATATTAATAGCAAAATAGACTAGTTTGCCTGTTTTTGCCACGAAAAGCCCCGATAAGGTACAGCCACTAATTCCGACGTTGCAACAAAAATCTTGTCAGCACCACTTCAAAGTACAAAAAAGATCCTTCAAACGTTCTTCCCCAGATATTTAGAATGGATCGTAAGTTCAGACCCTTACAGTGTAAATAACCATAGTATGGATTTAAAGCGCTTGACAATCCCTTCTACACTATATCAGTTCCAACCCTAGGAAAGTGATTTGCAGTTGCACTTTACACATGATTACATTATTAAAGTCAGCATACAGGAAGTTTTCTGGCGTATCTTTCAGACACTGCGCTCACTTCCTGTTTAGGCGTTGAAGTTGAAGAGTTTGAAACCAATGTTAATTATTTAAGCCCGAATGTTGAAGGTTATTTAGCAAACTTCTTCACAACATCTTGTCTGTGACGTTTCAAGGCATGAATATATAAACAGCATTTGAGTTGTCGAGTTTGTTACGTTGAACAAACGCAGGGGTTGCTACATAAGTTGTCACCAAAATGGTTAATAAGCATCAAGGGCATGGAACAATTCTGATAATGCACGGAGGAGTGAAAGCTCACAATCCACCTGATCTTTATGCTTACTATTTTAAAATCCAGGTGGGAAACATTTTATGAAATTTTCAGACTACTTCTATTACTTGTGACTCAACGTTAATTTCTTAAAATATTAGTTGTAATGAACAAAAACATATTCAAGATGTGACAGTTCATCCTTTCTTTTATCCATTCTTGGGATATGACCGTTCGAGATGTTAGTGACTTAGTGAACTACAAAAATGTTTTACTGTAGTAATGGGACATCTCACTGTCTCAAGTGTTGGTTTCTCAGCTCCGGTATCAAAAATGGCACAACATTGATGGTTTTATAATTCTGTTTTTAGTGATTTTCAAGTATGTCTTGAGTTCGGAGATCCATTAGGTGGTTAAGTAACTATGTAATTTCATTAGGGTATCAACTGTGAAAGTTCAGATTAAATTTGATTTTGTAATGTCTAAAGTAAAAATAGAAGCAGGAGCCTGCCAAATTTCATGATTATTTTTCCACGTTGGAATTGAAAGAAACGAAACAGGATTAGCTTAAGCTATAGATCATGCCACTCTAGATTAATAAGAGGAAAGGTTACTGTTATTGACAGCCATAAACCATTCGTGACGATCAGGGTAGAAATCAGCGACGATCGATTGTCTAAACGAATAGTCTGGTCGACAAAATAGATGTTACAGTGCTGTGTTATTACGCCTTAAAACGTGACTTCGATAGACTGGCGGGGAGGGTAAAAATCCCTACTTGAACATTGCAAAAGCTACGGTTGCTAATAAACCTAAAGGATAGTCTATAGCGCCTGATATCAGTTGGCCTTGGCTCCATTATAACACCATGAGCTTCCGGTTTTGGCTTTTACAAAACCGATACTCTGTATTGTTAACCAACATCGCATGACATTACGCTATACCTATGTACCAAACCCTCGGTGCCCTTCAGGGCGCAATATCGTACATTAGGACATGATTATATTTCGTCGTCAATTTTAAAAGGCGTCGTCGATGACTCAATACTATTTTGGGGCAATTAGAAACGTAATTTCGCAAGGGAGTGTTGCTGTCATTTGATAATTAACCTTCCTTCGGTCAACGGGTGTATTAAGAGCTATATAACTAAAGTAAATGTGAGTTTTCAAAACGATGTGGTGTCCGAAGGGGCAATTTCCGGTAGGTGCAACACATGTCCGATCACAGCCAAACGTTTCACGGTTGCAGGGCAAAGAATCTGAAAAGGGATGATTTAACATCAGGGGGCGGATCCGATGAAAAAAACGTCAAAATTACCGGGTGATGACAGGCTGTAAATGGTCCAAAATAGCTTCAAAGGGCTGATTGATTTGCAAGAATTTGCAGAATTACCGGGCGACGCGCGGCCCCCTCCCTGGAATCCGCGCCTGCTGCCCTTGAACATGGAATATTCTGTTATATTTCCCGATTTCCATCTCATCTATTTTTTCATGGGGGACAGGGCACTTGCCCACATTTGGCGACGCCACCTGGTTTCAAACCAAAGATCTTTTCACCCTTCTTTTGCGTCCAAAAGAAGAAAGAAAAAAAGGTACCCGTCTTTATAGTTCACTTTTTTTACCCACCCACTTGACGAACACGTACTTTGTATATACGGAAAACAAAAATATAATATTATTTTGAAAATAGAAAACTAAGAAAGCTGTGTGCAAATGACAAACTAAACGAAAAAAAGACTGAAATAATTGATTTTTTAAAACAAAAAGTCCCATTGTAACGAATCCCGTGTTTGCCCGTATCTTCTGCCACCTAGGGCGTAGATGTTGTTACGCGTTAAACTCTAAAACACATATTTTCTGTGTTGTCATGATAGAACCTCAAACCATAATTTCAGACCCGAATGGTTGCTGTATCGCATAGTGTAATAATTGTACGCAAGAAAATTAAATATAGACAATTATCATATATCTTACTTTGTGTGTCCTTTGGTTATTTTTCATGAATTGCGCAATCCAGTGCGTTCGTCTTCGTAGTACCGGAGGTATGTACATGGTTGACCCGTCACAGTTCCATTTTAAAAGATGTTGTAGATTTGGAGAGTACTTTCCAACTCAAGTGTGAGTAAGACTTAGTAAAGTGTATGCCGAGCACGTTTGAACAGAGTACAAAGTATATCATCCATGGCCAAGATATTATAAAAAGGTTTCATTGAGCATATAATAAAAAGGCTTCACGAGGTGACCGGGTTAGTTAAATGGAAAACCTGTATTCTGTGTAGCTTGAACCCGTAACATGCTCATTTTTTGTGACTAAGCACTGATGAAAATCGAAACCCGATATTCTGGATGGCATGTTTCAAGCGAATATCCTGATAGAGTTTTATTATTGCTTATGCACCACTACTGGCTGTCGAAGTGGATTACTTTCTTGAAATGAAATGCTTGAAAACGCCATGAAAAGCACTAAGGAAGGGTGGCCAATTTCATGATTGACATGGTTAACCGGTATGTTTTCTCAAAATTATTAAATGGCATTGGACATTTGAAGCATTTACTCCGAGCTGTGGTACTATCAGTTTTCATCTCGTTGGGCGTCCACCAATAAGCCTACCAAATAGGGAGAAATCTTGTGTTGGGCCTTTTGATGTTATCTGCGTTTAGTGATTCGGAAGCGTGAAAAATCATGATCACATATGTGGATCATGAAGATTGTAGCCCGTACTTTGGGCGTGTATTTTTGTATTTGAATTGAATTTGAATTGGTTCATGTTTTCCATAGACTACTGTGTTTAAGTGGGGAGAGGTTGGGGTGTTTAACATATTGGGACTGTTATTTTTTTACCGGAGAAAGAGAAAAGGGATGATGGGGATCAAATGAGTTGTTTTGTGCAGCTTGAGGGTCATAAGGATTTTTTAATGTGTACGAGATATTTGTATTGATCTGCGGGTTTTGCCTTCTTTAATTGGCTCTCGTCCCCTACGGTAGGATTGAAAAAGCGTGACTATATTAAAAAAGTGATGTACCGTAGACCTTGCGCTCATCTAAACATTATCGCAATTAGAGACGTCGTTTATGGTATTGTGGTGTAAATCCTAGAAACCAGGATTAATGAATCTGTATTAAGTTTGAGTGATATTTTATAAGTTTAGAAAGGCAAAAAAACGTCAACTTGTCCTGCAGAAATACGTTTTTATCTTTCTCCCAGAGACCGGCTGCACGCAAGTCCGATCCGAAGCCCGTTGTGGCAGGGATAAATCCGCCGCCTATAACGGGGGAAGAATGGACACTCGTTCATAAATCTTGGTATTACAAATTGTTTGATTTCTTGAATAACAAATGACTTTTAGCGTATTTTCCCCAAATATCTGAAAGGAAGCACCACACATGTGACCCAATTGACTTTTTACTCCTGTAACCTAAGGAAAATTTGGAGCTATATTTCATTAGATTTAGAGCAGTTTCAAATATTTGACCCCATAGAAACTTTTCCCTCTCCTGGGCTACACGCAGCAGCGGGTCTCCGTCAGACTTTCATATTTTCATCCAAAAGTATCTTTTTTCTCTGAATTTTTCCGTATTCAGCTATTGGTATCTCGTTCGTCTAACCAAACCTTTCTGGCTGACGGTCCTATAACCGTTCCGTATAGAGTTACTCACTTCGCTGGGCTAAGGGACCACAAGATTACATCTCGGACACTGGCGACATGTTCCTTTATTGCCAGATCGCTACTATCTGACCATCAAGATGTAAAAACAAAGGGTTCGTCGATTACGTATGAGACCTGCGAGTGAGTGTATTCACTCAGGTGAGTATGTGTCTTGAGGCAGAGAGGTGGAGCAGATACCATGGCCTGCTTGCTGCCCTTATATGAACCCTATCGAGCATGCCCTGGGATGCAGTTGGGACGAGCCATCAGTGACAGGGACCATCTTCCCATTATTATGTTTTTTCATCTTCCATCCTATACCTTGTACACAAACTCACCACTTACTGTACAATAAAACCATGTACTGAGACAGTGACATGATTTTTGAGACCATGACATGAGTTTAAAAGACCAGTACTGAGTTTTTCTGGGGATGCTTCTGAGTGGCTGAAGTAGTCTAGGGATGTACATTCTTTGGGGGTGTCATTATTGTGGGTTTTGCTGTCTACTGTTGAAAGTTTTTTGGGGGTTCTTGGTGTCTTCTTGTTCCATTTCTTTGGTGGTTCCTGGTGTCTACTGGCTCCAATTCTTTGGTTTTCCTAGTTGTCACTGGTTCATTTATTTGATACTTCCTGGTGTTCACTTTTTAAAAATAATGATAGTTACCATGTGGTGTTTTACGTTCATAATATTATAGGGATCTAGTTATTCTAATCTTGAACCAGGTTCAAGTCGATTTTAAAACCTAAAATAATGATAATATTGTATGATTTTTATAGCAGGAATACAAGAATTATCGGTCTCGCTATGAGTTTTGAAAATAGTGCGCTCGCGCTCCGCGATCACACAATATTTCAACTCATAGCTGACCGATAATTCTTGTATCCTACTCAAATCATCCAATATCATATCAAACGCAACAGGAGTTAGCTCAGTCTCGACGTATGAGCCGCTCTGCCCATTGACATTATAAACAACCTGTGTACAGTATGTTCGATTCTTGCCAGGGGTGGCCATACTCGACCAATGTTCCCGGAACCCCCGTAGGTGGCGTAGCTCACGACTAGGGCTTGGCGGAACTCAGTCTCAATATCTTTGGTAGTGAAATACCAGTATTACCAAAAAACGCCAGATATCTATGATGTTAGCGAACATTTCACATGGTAATCGCACGGAACGCCTAGAATGGTTTCAACAGGGCTGGAGACTCTGAAAACAGACGAAACAGCATACTCGGAGCCAAAAGTAATTTTATGATTTTATTTCAATGCCCCTTGACGTCACGATAAGCATCAGAGGGGGGTGAGGATGGATGATCACATGATTAAGCCGTGGTTCGAAGCTTCGGATGCGCGGGAAATGTCATCCAAACATCTTTTCTCTCTCAAATTGATACCAATTTGACAGATTTTTAGTATTGTTAGATCTTACAATTGGGGAATCCGTATTTGGCTACGCAAAAGTGTAAATTTCGTTTTTTGGCGTTGTTCTTATAGGTACGGTTTACCAGGTTTCGCATTAAATATTTTCAATACTAATAACAAAATCCCGGCTGGTACAGTGCTAGACTTCCTCGCCCCGAACTGAGATCTCAGGGTTCGACCCCCACACACGTGCATATTGTTTTTTTCTTTCATCTTCCCTATAATAATCGTTTTAGGCACTAATGGTATTCAAAGTATAATAGATTATTATTTCCTTTTTTTCTCGAAAAAATCGTTTATAGGCCGGATCGGACCGTACAAGAATCCACTCACACTTACAAGACGAAAGTATTGTGATACCCGGGTGAATACCGTACCAACGGGTGGTGAAAGCTGGCGTACACTATAGCAAATGTATCCAGTGATGACTGTATGATGGGAAACATCCGCAAAATCATTAGGTGAGAGGATGCTTCCCCGTATGGCAATGCATCCTCGCACCGCCAGAAATCCTTCATCAACACAATCATTCTCCAAACAGGAAGTCATAATACAAAATTAATTGCAACCACAAACAGTTCAAGACCTGTACCAGTACATTGAAATCCCTTCAGCATGCCTTCACAAACACCCAATGGCCCTTGGAAGTTATTTGGAATTTTCATTTTTGATGAGATATCCATGGATTTATGATTAGCGCATGTCTATACCCCTCATGCTCCCCCATGCGCCTCGGGGGATGCGCCACAACATCTATAAAATGTACAGCTGGCCCCTTCATCTGACCAGACCCAACACATGGCATCTAGGCTTATCTTTAGTTCCGAAAACTCTGGATATAGGACAGATTGACATTATCAACAGACTATGACATTTCGATGAATCACCAAAATGTGTTACTCTGCGAAAACTGACTGATTTGGAAAAAAGTGTAACAAAATCCTTAATCTACTGTCAATACCCACTTTCCTTTCAGTGCTAAGACACAGTTCGAAAGGGTTAATTGTGGACTCAGTTAATGGTTATAAAAATTTCGGCGCGACGGATCAATCAAGTAGTGTGGCGATATACACCCTAGATATCATAAATAGCTCACACTGTTAAAAATCATCCCATAAAAAGTTCTAAAAATATTTTTATTCCAACTTTTATGATCACCAGCGTACTTTTGCAAACATTTTGGTGAAATAAACATGAATAGGCCCAGGGCGTTGTTATGCTAATTTGCTGATTAACATTTTGTGGCGCTATTCAAAGTTGGTTTTGTTCCATTAAATCGTACCGAAGTAATTTTTTTTTAATTTTTATTTCAGCAATGTAAAATGTATGTTATATTCTCCTATTATGATCCAAATTTTAGTGGAAAGGTTTTTCAATTTTTTTGGCTCATAATAATGCGCATTGGTAAAAATCTGTTCTTGGACCGCCATTTTTAATCGTATAACCATTTTCATTTTTTCTGTTATGTGGTCGTGTTGATTATACCCCATCAATGAATAGAGTTTTGTAAAAGAATCCCCCGGAATGTGGTTTTTAGAGGGAGGGGGTCCATGTAGACCCCCCATGCACACTAACTGTATGGCAAGCCGATAAAGTCCATAACGTATGCTGCAACTCGTTGCGAGAAGTAGCAACGCGTTGCTACATTTCGGCAACTCGTGGCGACATTTCAGCAACGCGTTGTCGGTGTCGGCCATCAAAATCATGAATTTCTGTGACATATTTCAAAACAATAGACCCACACCGCGTTGCTAATACTTTTTGCAACGCGTTGCAATCCTTCACAAACGCGGGTGCGAGTTTCACAACGCGTTTCAAGCTTCGCAACGCGTTGCTAGGTTAACAATCCCTAAGTGACACAAGGTATTGCCGCAACGCGTTGTGAGAAAGTCACAACGCGGTTGCGACATTTCGGCAACGCGTT
Source organism: Ophioderma brevispina (assembly GCA_023653785.1). Taxonomy (NCBI): domain Eukaryota; kingdom Metazoa; phylum Echinodermata; class Ophiuroidea; order Amphilepidida; family Ophiodermatidae; genus Ophioderma; species Ophioderma brevispina. The sequence continues at coordinate 18,500 of JAMKCH010007384.1, read as the reverse complement.
GCATACCTTTCAGCAACGCGTTGCGGTGTCGGCCAATCAAAATCATGGATTTCTGGACGTATTGTCAAAAATCTAATCTCACAACGCGTGCGACCTTCACACGCTTTTGCAACCTTCACACGCGTTGCGGCAATACGTTTATGACCCTTATTGCCCTTCACAACGCGTTGTGAAGTTTGAACTCGTTTTGAATCTCGCAACGCTTTGTGATGGCTTTCAACGCGTTGTGGAAACATAGGCCTCATAACGTATTGCCCGCCCGCTGTCGATCTAATATTTTAATTACGTCACAGAAATTCATGATTTTGATTGGCCGACGCCAACGCGTTGCGAAATGTCGCAACGCGTTGCTACTTCCCACAAGGGCCTTGCGTGCCATACGTTATGACTCCCTTATGGCTTTGTGAACCTTCGCAACGCGTGGTAAAGCTCACAACGCGTTGTGAATCCGCAACGCGTTGGTTGAAGGCTTGCAACGCGTTTGTGAGTTTCCACAACGCGTTGCTAGATACTTTTGCAAAACGCGTTGTTTGGTCTATTTTTTGAAATACGTAACAGAAATTTATGATTTTCATTGGCCGACCGCAACGCTTTGCGAACTGGTCGCAACGCTTGCCGATAATGGTCGCACGCGTTGCTATTTCTCGCCACGCGTTGCGGCATACGTTATGCCTTATGGCTTGCCATAAACTTGAGTGCACAGACACTATACACTTAAGTTAAGAGAGAGATTTGTGATTGTCTTTATTAAACAAAAAGTTAGGTTAACACGACTCAGGAACAGCCGTACAAGACTACCTGGACAACCTGAACACCATCAGATGAATTTGAATAATAATGGTGATAACCACACAATAATAATATTATGAATAAGTGTACTTAATAACATAACTAATCAAATTAGTAGATATGAGTAAAATTCAAATATCAACATAACAAAAATAGTTGAGTAATTAGATTTGACATAAAGTGTCACACATAACTTAAATAACTGTTTTCCCAGAGCACGCCCATCTATCAGGAACGCCGTACAAGACGTACCTGACTACCTTGATATTTAATTAGTTTATGACACTAGTTATAGATTAAATATACGTGTATTAATAATGGATGATGGATTATTAAGATGGATGGATGGATTAAATGGATGGATGAGAATGGATGTGGATGGATTGTGGCTGGCTGTATTGATTTGTAGGTGGATATACTGATGGATGGATGAATAGATGGATTGATTAATAGATGGATCGTACATCAATGATCTCTGGAACAGCCTTCCGTCATGCGCCACTCTTTCTTTAGCCAATTAAACACCTCTGAAGACGTACGGGTATCTTTATTTCCATTGGTGAGATATATACCTTTATCACTACATTTATTTTCACTGCTGTGCTTTTCTTTACATGCTGACCTATTTCTTTAAAGCATTGCCTAAGGTAGTTCTTTTATCCGATAGGTAATGGTTGAGGCCACATCATCCGGAAGATTAAGACTTAGCGATGCCACGTGAGGTACTACTATCTCCACAGCTGTGCTATTCAGGTGTACCTGTATATTCCCATATCATATGTTTTAGTATGTGGCCACTGGGTTGTTGCTTTCATTTTCTCCTGTATAGCATTATTTTTAACAACCCTGTTCACCTTGCTCTACTTGATTGCTAGCAATATTCGCCTTATACATAAAATGGTTTGTTGTCAACATAACACCAGTTGTAATTTATGTATCTATGAATTAATCAATATATCAAACCTACTTTTCTAATTTTTAATATTTAAAAAGTATATTTGACAAAGTATTCTTTTAATATGAGCGCTATTTCAAGGCAAGATTTCTAAAGCAAGATAGGATTACTGTAATATATGCATTATCTTTCATGAAACCAGTGGTTATTTACTTGCCATCATATCTTTATATCGCTTATTTACACCTTCTTTTGTCATTTCTATATTTCCTGGGTGAGAAGTTTCGTCCGATTTATTATCATCATCTCACTGACGTCCTTAATTCATCTGAAATATTATAAAACTGAGCATTTTGGGTGACAATTTTAAATGTTAGTTGAACTACTTGTAATCAATACACGCAAAATAATCTACTGATTCTACTTTACCATTTATAGCTCAATCAGACAGATTTTGTCATACACATACAATATACATATTTTGGACTTTCATCTAATCATTTTAAAAGGTTTCTTCGGTATGTAGCTGTGGCCAATAATTTTGGGGATGGTATCTCGGAAGTATATCTTGTCATTGAAGACACACTGGCTCATTTGAAACATAGTGCGCCCTCAGATTTTCGAAAATCGATATTTTCGCATGTTGAAAGCTTTTATATACAAAGCCCTCCCCGAAATGATTAAGACCATCAGCTTCCTTAGGGGTAAACAGAACGATTTTATAATTTAAGAGCGTCGCCGGCGACGTTTAAATTTCAGCAGACGACGAAAATTGCTTTTAACACAAGAACGCGCACTCCGTATGCACGTTTTTCTCACGCTATGCCACACTGTTTGACCGTCTATCACCTTTGTGGTTTTAATATCATGAGTACGAGTCAAAATATTCCATGTAATATACACATTGTGTTGATTAAATTTCTGAAAACTTAAAAGTTGCCCTACAAATTATCATGGATGTCTTTATCCTCATATCAATGTCTCTATATGTTTGGGTATGTTATGTTATGTGTTTAAAATATATCTCTTTTTTCCAAGGCATAGGCTATCATTTGAGAGCAAATTGAAGAAATTTCATATTTGTGAAATGTGCCAGAGTGCCGCTTTAAATGATTTGAAACAGACGCTAGATAGAATGCTGTGTTCAACCATAAATGTACCCTAATGTGTTCCTTATTCTTTGAGTGCGACCGTGAATCTTTTCTCAATGTTTTGTTTTACTTTGTTGATATGGTTTTTTTTTTGTATATACTTCTACTACAAAACACAAAATTGTAATCTACATATAGCCATGATTTTTTATTCGTATTCACTTCATGCCATATGTCGCGGGAATTGGTTTCATTGGAAGGTAGGTGTTGATACCGAAATTAAAAGCCTCGTGATAGTGTAGTAGTTAACTTAATTGCATGGTATTTTTTTAAAATCCTTTTGGTTAAATTTATTCAGTAAATGTAATGTTTGATGATCCAGGTGCGTCTTGACTATGCACACAAGTTGCACAAGATTTGGATAGAATTTATTAAACTGTTGTAGTAGTGCCTGTAAAGAAATATTTGATTGCTTTTGTCTCTAACATCGTATAATTGAATCTAACCGAAATCACTTTCACCTAAGGCGTGTGCAGAGATCAACAATTCACGCCCTATTTATAGGCATGCATGCCATGCAACACATGTTACTTAGTTACTTAATCGATAGTTACTGTTCACATCGAATGATAATTCGATGTTAAGGGTGAGGGGGGGGGGGGGGGCCGGCCATGCAACATGTTGGCCTCAATGCCACCCCACATCAAAGTCGTATGCGATTTCCGGATTAGCATCCAATCTCTCGAATGACTCAGTGCAAAGTGTCGCACATACTTTCAAGGCGTCGGTGATGAAATTTGAAACAAAATGAAAGGCCAAAAGCAGGCGGTGACGGGTCATTGATATTCGTTCTAAAGTTGGGATTTAGAGGTTGCGAACTGTGTTTAAGACCAATGCCGACATACCCGCTAAAAATCGACTATTTGGGCCCCAAGTTTACTACATCAAGTTCATTAATCTACCAAACAGGCCTCTACAGCTTTTGGCATATAGGTAGAAAACTCTATTTGGGGCAACTTTTTCTCATCCAACAAAAAAGGTTGGATGAGGGAGGGAGGAAATTTTGAGCAAATTTTTTGAAATTGAAATAGTTTGGGGATTTTTGTTTCAAAAGTGGCCGTTGCCTTTCTCTCTTCAACAGACCACAAGTACTTGATCCACGTGGTAAGAGATTAATAGTAGCGTTGTGGATGTTTTGTTACAGAGTTGGACTAGTATATTTAGCTCGTCACCCCATCGGCAAATATCTTTGCCCATCTGCACCGAGCGCCCGAGTCGGTGATGTTGTGTGTATACATTTGCATTCATATCAAATAGTTAATAAAGCCACAAACGATTCTGAAATTATTAAAGGCAGGAGTCTGGACAGGCGAGGATCCTGTGCAGGTGGCTAGTGTAATATGTTGTCCGGGAAGCTCATGCTGCAGCACCATGCCATGCCCATGGGGGCACTGCCCTGAATGCATGTGCTGGTGATGTTGTGACTAAGCGGGGGCTGTGGTGGCATGCTATGGCAGAATCCCCGCAGAATCACAAGCCACCATCAAAGGGCTTAGACTGGTAATCGTTCTTGGAAATGCTTTTCCCCACATAATGCTTTGTTGTATGATGTGTTTTGAACTTTTAATACTATAGCATTTGATTTATGGCTTTCACTGTTAGTCTAATGTTCAACCAGGCCAGGATGAACCAGCAACGCCATACTGCACACAACATTTGACAAACAGTGTAAGTTTGGTACACGACTGTCGCAAGCCATAAAGGCCATAAAAAGTATTGCTGGCAAACACGTGAGTGGAAAGTAAGCAAACGCGTTGCGAGAAAGTACCAACGCGTTGCGACATTTCGGGCAAGGCGTTTGCGGCATTTCAGCAACACGTTGCAGTGTTGCCAATCAAAAGCATAAATTTCTGTGACGGTATTTAAAAAAAAATAGACCAACCAAAACGCGTGCTTTAGTACTTTGCAATTGCGTTGCAAACCTTCCACCGCGCGCGTTGCAAACCGTCACAGCGCGTTGCGAGATCACCAACGCGTGCAAGGGTGTCCCACAGGCCATGAAGGGTCATCACGTAATTGCCGCAACGCGTTGTGGAAAAGTCGCAATAGGCGTTTTGCGGACATTTCGGCAACGCCGTTGCGACATTTCACGCAAAGGCGTGCGACATTTCAGCAACGCGTTGCGGTGTCGGCCGAATCAAAATCATGAATTCTGTGACATATTTCTAAAATATAAATCTCAAAAAAACGCGTGCGAGTTGCCGACCTTCACAAAGGCTTGCAAACCTCACAACGCCTTTGTGAACGGTTTACAAACGCGTGGTGAAGCTCGCAACACGTTGTGAATGCTTGCAACGCTTTGTGAAAGCCATAAGGGTATAACGTATTGCCCAACGCGTTGTGGATCTATTTTTTGAAATTGGTCACAGAAATTCATGAGTTGATTGGCCGACGCCGAACGTGTTGCAGAAATGTCGGTCGCAAACGTGTTGTTGCTACTTTCTCACGCAACGCGTGCGGCAATACGTTATGACCCTCATGGCTTGGGACCTTCGCGCCAAACCACGTTGTTAAAGCTCGCAAAACGCGTGTTGAATCTCGCAACGCGTTGTTGAATGTTTTGCCACCGCCGTTGTTGAAGGTTTGCAGCATTGTGAGTTTCCACAACGCGTTGCTAGATACCTTGCAAACGCGTTGTGGGTCCTATTTTTTTTAAATAACGTCACAGAAAGAAATTGATCATTTTACTGGCCAACACCACGAACCGCGTTGTGAAATTTTGGGAACGCGTTGCTACTTTCTCCGCAACGCGTTTCGGCAATTATACGTTATGGCCTTTATGGCTTGCCATACACGACGATGGTCCAGGACACAGCCCTCAGATACGACCACCACCCAAACAGGAATATCTTATGCAGGCCAACCTCGGACGGAACTGCTGTGGACTTAAGCATTGCTTTGCAAGCAGTGGATAGTCAGTCATGGCATCATAGCAGTCCCAAAACACCGTAATTTCAGAACTCAAAGTCAAAGAAAAGCTTACGAAGAATAAGAAGGTGGGTGAAACAGAGCATTCATGGTTCCGATTTTTAGGTTTCGGGAATTGTCTGTTAGCACCTGTGACTTCATTGACCACCTAACTCATTGACGGAATAAAGCTCGTTAACGGAATAAGCACATGCTGCGATTGGGTATGTTGGGTCAAACCTGGACATTCCACATGGCGAACAGATATTTGCCTTGGGTCTCCCCACTTGGAATTCGCATGAACCAAAAACACAATTACAAATTTGAGTTAAATCAGACCAAGCCATTTGGATTCTATCGGTGTGAAAGCAGATATAGGTCCGGTGGGAACCACCGTCCGGGCTCCATAGACGATAAACGGAATAAAAAGCGTGTGAAAACCATATTGAGTGAGAGTTCAAAACTGGAAGTGAGTGCTCTATTCTTTACCATTGTACCCGGACTATGGTACTCCGGACTATAATTACTTCTACACGGTTTCCAAAATAATAATGGACATTATAAAGCACAGATCCTGGCCCAAGGTCGCGGCACTGCGTGTTGCCTAATTCTATATGCGCCATCATGGAAAATCGCACTGGCACTCAATTTCGCCTCAATCATCAAAAATTCATACATTTTATTCGCAATCTTTTAAACAGCCTTATTCAATTTAAAGGCTGTGCCAGATAGATTTCGAAATATAATTAAATTTTGAGCAGAAATTAAAAATATTCATCAAGAACTAAAGATAGTCAAAAAATTTTAATTCCCCAAAGTAGAGATAGATCGGATTTTCGTTTACAAAGTCTGAGAACTGAGTGAGTCTAGATTAGTTGAAGCAGCTGGGGGGTTGTAACTGTACCTTTTAAAACAGCTTTGTTCTGGACTAAATCCAGGTAGTACTGAGTATTTCTGTAAAAATATAAAGCACAAAACGTTCAACTTCTGAAACTTTAGAAGTATGATTTTAGCCCCATATTTTATGTTACGATCCAGGGTGAAGATCGTACTCGCAGGAAGCTTCACAGCTGATTGAAGAGTCACACGCTTTCTTGCAACTTTAGTGACAATTGCGCTGCGCTCACCAAAATCGTGGCCCGTCGGGAAGTGGTCCCTGTTGACCCGAATTGCTGAGCTTACTGACCTTACCGCGGCCAAAATGATACAACCAGGAAGATTAATGAGTTTCCCCGCCGAATCACCGACCTTTGTTACGCACCTGAATATGAGCGGAGTTTGCGCGGGAAATCTAATGCATTTTTAGCGATAAAATAGATGATCTGACCTTGAATAGGGGAAAACACCAAGAAAACATTGCAGAAATGAGATAAGAGCAGAGAAATAAGCTGACAAGAGATTTTAGGTCAAATATGCATTTAAACCACCCTTGTGGCACAATATTGCATTTTTGTCTGCAATTGAAGATCCTATACCTAGCGGAACTTGCCATCTGGAAAGACCCTGGCTGACATACGCAACCGCTTCATATGGTAGAACTCATATCCCTCTATACCAATTTGCTTTCCTATAGGCTATAACCTGATAAGATGATTTCAGATTTCAGGGTAACTTATTTTGCAAACTTATTTTGTGTTGCCTCAAATTAAAACCATGCCCTCCCATGGGAATCCGGCTGGATTAAATTTTAAAGGCCTGTCAGTGATCCACCTGAAGAGTAAAATTTGAATTTTTGCAGGAAATTAAGTGAAGTGAAGGTAATTCTGTAGAAGTCATAAGTTATCTTTTCCAACTGAAAAATCTCAGAAAAGAAAGAAACAGCAGTGTTCAGAATTTGATTCTCCATTCAAATACGTGTTGTAGTAAGTGTCCGTGACAGTAATGACTAAATATCCGATTTTGTCTTTATTAGATCTTATTGCAGGGTATGTTAGGAATACCTATACGTGTTACAAACATGCAGAAATCTGATTTTTGAAGATTTTTTTTCGATTTCTGATTTATCAAATCACTTATATTCCTTTAAGTACATGTTGCGATTTTTTTAAATACAAGATACGTTTTGGGAAGTAATGGAAAGTAATGGAACCTAACATTAGGTCACATTATCAAAATATATCAGACTATAATTGCAAAGATTCAAGATTTTGGTTTTTCAATGGTCTCCCAAATTTACCTTTAATAACAAAAGGATGCCAGTTGTATTATTACCAAATGATCATGGTTGAAATACCACCAGCGTCATTTTATTTGATAATTTTGTTTGTGTTTTCTTTCTATTTATCCAATAATTGGGGTATGTAGCGTGGAATATGGAACGCCCCATGATTTTAACCCTCCTCGTATAAACAGATAAACCATTACCAATAACTTGTGCATCGAGGTTTATATCCCGAAATAATTACAAAGGAAAACTGTACCTTGAATTCTCTATTTTTTAAAATTTATTCTTACTGTTATTTGAATTTTGCATATTTTATCTTAATGTTGAGTGAAATAATAATTTGAACTTTTCGAAGGACGATCCCACCTGGATTGGATAAATATAAGGGGGAAGAATTAGGTATTATTATGAAGTTCCTGCCAAATACATTAATCATTATCAAAATTGCCCTGACAACCATATTGACCTTTTCGAACAACTATGCCATATTGCCGGTGGTTAAAATTAACAAAATATCGAAAACTCAGGTACTGTTAGCTATCCATGTTAATATGCCCTTTTTTTGAACCATGACTTTGGTGAAGGCGATTTTGTGAAAGGTTTGGTGCAAGGTACGCCAAAACTGTTCTATATGATAACCTCACATCGAATCCATGTGGCTATTAATGCGTATCACTTGAATTTTAGGGTAAGTTAAGTTTTCCTCCATGGTTTGCTAAATTCTATGTCTATTTGTTCATAAATATTTACAGAAAGTTCCATCGGGAAATCAGGAATTGAATTAATTATTTTTTGGTCAATATCTGAATATGTCTGAAACAAACATGAGACATCCAAAACCTGATCAAATTGAAATGGATTTGTTTTGCCTCGTTAATACATTTTTTCGTGGATTCACAGCCACTTTTCAAAGGTTTCCATGGTTATCCAAACATGGCAGAAGCACAGCAAAGAGCCATTTTCTTGACATACTATGCGCTTCTTTTTGCTCATAGCTCCCTGATGATTGTTCAGTGGACTTTCCTCTAAAGAGAGAAGCTGCTTCACGTTTTTAACTGCTACCCAATTACTCGTGAAGATTTGGCAAATGTACTGGGTACACGCACTGCTGAATGCTGTTGCAATTGTTCCCTGGAAGGCCAAATATCAGGATAATACATGTATCCCCTATACTTTACCATATTTCTAAATACATTCTTGTTTTTAAAAAATGCTTTAACATATTTTCTCAATACATTCTTTGTTGTAATAATGCTTTAACATAGTTCTAAATACATCCCTGTTGTAAAAATTAATATTTATCAGTAGAAAATGACGCTCTATCATTGATATAAAGTAACCATGTTCATAATGTTCCTGTATCATTGCTGCCATTTTGAATTGGAAAAATCATTATGGATAATACAACGTTAATATAAATGTAACCGAAAAAAAAATAGCCAATGAGAAACATTTCAATTATATCCTGTTTAAATTCATCCCTTTTTTATTTGGATCACCTGATTCTCTATTTGGACACACTTGTAATCCGATTTAATGACCAGGAGCGCCATAAAACATTCCGCACTCTTTTGAAACATACCTAAATTACAACATTAGCCTGCCTAGTACACTTTAACTATACATGAGAGCATATAACGGTACTGTCACATTTGGGGTTTGTTATTTGGTAAAATTTGATATTTGATGATTGTGTTTTTTATTATATGTCCCCCCCCTTGGGGTGGTCCAGTCTCTCTTGCTAGTCCTGTGCTGACCTCTTTCTACTGATCAAACTTTTTCACCTCTTTCCCTAGATAATCTCTTTCTGTGGCATCTGTGTTTCTTTTGTTCTCTTCCCTCCACTATGTTTCACCTGAATCTTTTTCTTTGCTTTGTGATTGGTCCATCTTGGGTATGTGTCCTTTGTTCTGTTTGTGTGAATGTGGCCTTTTTATGCAGTGTGTGAGCTGGATGCTGAAAGGGAAGGATGTGTGGTGATGGATGTGTGGACCAAACTGTATTGACTTTGTGTGGGAGATCTTTATGTAAGGTGAAACTGTAGTTGATGCATGTAAGTTATTGTGGCTAATAACTTGTGTTTGGCAATTATGTGCAATATGAAAATTATAAATTCAATTTTCCCTGACCAGAGTTTGCAAAGCGACAATCGCCGGTAAGGAATGGAGGTACGCCCTCTGTAGTTTTCATGAGACAGATGAACTTGAAACATTCCGCATTTTAAAGGGACCGTCCAAATTTTTACCTTTGGCCGGTTTTAAAAAATCCACGTTACATAAATTCCCTAAAATACGGTTTATTAAATTATACACAGGCTTCAATGGGTAATTGAAATTTCAAAATAGAACCCTTTCCCCCCCAAGAAACCACGATGCCGCTTTGCAATGATGTGCGTTATCTTATTTAGCAACAATATGAGTGGCATTCTGTTTCTGGGGGGAAGACCTCATTATTGCATTTTTGTTTTCTGGGGGGCCTAACACTAAAAAATGGAATGCCATAAAACAACAACAACCTATTACATACATACCACACCACCTCACTATGGTAAGGCATGCCGAATCTATCAGGCTCAGTTCAGAAGCCCTTGGAAGTTGGGTGGTTGGGGGGTTTGTGGTTTTTGGGTTGGATTGGCAACATTTTAACCACAGCTGACCATGCATACCTGGGTATCATAAATCAACTAAAATACAAGGTGATGTATTTGTTAAAAATATAAAGCACAAAACGTTCAACTTCTGAAACTTTAGAAGTATGATTTTAGCCCCATATTTTATGTTACGATCCAGGGTGAAGATCGTACTCGCAGGAAGCTTCACAGCTGATTGAAGAGTCAAACGCTGTTCTTTAAGCAAACTTTATTGATATTGACGCATGCGCTCAAGCAAAAAATGTGTTGCCGTCGTGAAGTGGTCACTGTTGACCGAATGCCTGAGATTAATGGACCTTCACCGCTGGCCAAAATGATACACACCAGGAAGAAAAGATTATGAGTTCCCAGCCGAACACCGACCCTTTGTTACGCACCTGACTAATGAGCGGAGTTTGCGCGGGGAATTCTAATGCATTTTTAGCGATAAAAAATAGATGAACAAAACTTGGACCTTTGAATAGAGGAAACACCCAAGAAAAACGTGTGCAGAAATGATATAAGAGCAAAGAATAAGCTGACAAGAGATTTTAGGTAAAATCATGCATTAAACCCAGCCCTTGTGGCACAATTTGCCAGTTTTGTCTGGCAATTGAAAAGCTCCTATACCTAGCGGGAACTTGCCATCTCGGAAAGACCGGGCTGACTACGCACTGCTGCATATGGTAGAACTCATATCCCTCTATACCAATTTTTTTTGCTTCCTAGAGGGCTAATAACCTTGATAATTATGATTTCAGGATTTCAGAGGTACTTATTTGGGCAACTATTTTTGTGTTGCCTAAATTAAACCATGCTCCCATGGAATTCCGCTGGATTAATTTTTAAAGGCATGTTCAGTGATCCACCTGAAAGAGTCAAAAATATTGATTTTGAGGAATAAAGTGAAGTGAAGGATAAGTCTGTACGAATTGTCAGTAAGTTATCTTTTCCAACTGACAAAAATCTACAGGAAAAGAAAGAAACAGCCGTGTCAGAGATGTGATTCTCAATTCAAATACGTATTGGTAGTAAGTGTCCGTGACAGTAATGACTAAAATATCCCGATTTTGTCTTATTCGATCTTATTGCAGGGTATGTTAGGATACCTATACTTTGTTACAAACATGCAGAAATCTGATTTTGAAGATTTTTTCGGATTTATTGATTTATCAAATTCACTTATAGTGCCTTTAAGTTAATGGGATGCTATTTTTTTTTAAATAAAAGAGACGGTTTGGGAAAGTTAATGGAAAGTAATGAAACTAGACATGACGGGTCGGTCAAATCTCAGAAAATATATCAGACTATAATTGCAAAGATTCAAGATTTGTTTTTCAAATTGTCTCCAAATTACCTTTAATAACCAAAGGATGCATGTTTATACCAAATGAGGCATGGTTGAATACCACCAGGTCATTTTATTTGATTTGAATTTTGTTTGCTTCTTCTATTTATCCACATTAATTGGGTAGGTTACGTGGAATATGGAACGCCATGATTTTAACCCTCCTCGTATAAACAAGATAACCATTACCAATAAAAGTGTCTCGAAGGTTTATGTGCCTAAAAATAATGGACAAAGGAAAAACTGTACCTTTGAATTCTTCTATTTTTTAATTAAAATTATTCTATACTTGGATTGAATTGCTTGCATATTTTAATATGTTGAGTAAAATTAAATAATTTGAAATTTTAAGGACGATCCACCTGGATTGATTAAAATATGAAGTGGGAAGAATAGGTATTGGATTAGAAGAGTTACTGCCACAAATACATTAATCATTAATCACAGAATGCCTCTTGGACAACCATATTTGGACCTTCGTAACAAATTATGCCTATTGCGGGGTGGTTAAAATTAACAAAAATAACTCGACCAACTCAGGTACTGTTTAAGCTATCCATGTTAAGGGCTTGGAAACAATGACTTTGGGAAGCGATTTGTGAAGGTTGGGCAAGTACGCCAAAAAATGTTTCTATATTGATAACCTACACATGCGAATCCAGTGCATTATTAATGCCCGTATTCACTTGAAATTTAGGGTAAGTTTAAGTTTCTCCATGGTTTGCTAAATTTCTATGTATGTTTGGTTCATAAATATGTACAGAAAGTCCATCAGGGAAATCAGGACCATGCAATTAATTATTTTGTCAATATCTGGGAAATATGTTCTGAAAACAAAACATGAGGAATCCCCAAAAACCTGATACAATATTGAATGGATTTGTTTTGCCTCGTTAAACATTTTTTGGATTACTGCAACTTTTCAAGAGTTTCCCATGGTTATCCAAACAATTGGCAGAGGAGCACAGCAAAGAGCCATTTTCTTGAACATATATGCGCTTCTTTTTGGCTCATGCTCCCTGGATGATTGTTTCAGTGGACTTTTCCTCTAAAGAGAGAAGCTGCTTCACGTTTTTTTAATGTACCCAAATTTTACTCGTGAAGATTTGGCAAATGTACTGGGTACACGCACTGCTGAATGCTGTGCATTGTCCTGAAGCAAAAGAATCAGGTATGCATGTAATCCACTATACTTAACATATTTCTAAATAATCTGTTTTAAAAATGCTTTAACATATTTCTAAATACATTTTGTTGTAATAATGCTTTAACATATTTCTAAATACATCCCTCCCCTGTGTACAAATAATGATTTATCAGTCAGAAAATGCGCTCTTTATCCATTCATATTAAAGTAAACATGTCATAAAGTTCTGATCATTGCTGCCATTTGATTGGAAAAAATCATTTTATGGTACGTAATTATTACATGTAACATGAAAAAAAAATAGCCCATAGCAATGAATGAAAGAAAACATTTCAATTATATCCTGTGTAATAATTAATCCCATTTTTTTATTGATCACCTGATTCTCTATTTGGACACATTTGTAATACGATGTAATGACCAGGTGGACCGCCTAAACATTCACGGCAGACAATCTTTTGAAACATACCTAAATTAAACAAATTAGCATGCTAGTCCTTAAATCTACATGAGAGCATATAACGGGTTACTCACAATTTGGGGTTTGTTTTATTTGGTTAAAAATTTGATATTTGGATGATTGTTGGTTTTATATAGGTTCCCCCCCCTTGGGTGGTCCAGTCTCTCGGCTATTCTGTGTTCGACCTCTTTCTACTGATCAAACTTTTCACCTCTTGCCCTAGATTTAATCTCTTTGGCATCTGTGTTTCTTTTGTTTCTCTTCCCTCCACTATGTTTCACCTGATCTTTTTCTTTGCTTTGTGATTGGACCATCTTGGGTATGTGTCCTTTGTTCTTTGTGTGATGTGGGGCGTTTATGCAGTGTTGTGAGCTGGATGCGGAAGTGAAGGATGTGTGTGATGGATGTGTTGGACAAAAACTTTTATTGACTTTGTGTGGGAGATCTGAATGTAAGGTGAGAATGTAGTTGATGCATTGTAAGTTATGATGGCTATAAATTGTGTTGTAATTATGTGCAATATTGAAAAAAATTATAATTCAATTTTCCCGACCAGAGTTTGCAAAGGACATCGCCGGATTAGGAATGGAGGACGCCCTCTGTAGTTTTCATGAGACCAGATTGAACTGAAAAACATTCCGCCTTTTAAAGGGAATGTCCAAAGTGTTAACTTTTGCCGTTTTTAAAAAATCCCACTACATAAATTCCCTAAAAGACGGTTTTAGGTAAAATTATAATACAGGCTTCAATGGGTAATTTGAAATTTCAAAATATGAACCCCCCCCCAAGAACCCACGATGCCCGCTTTGCAAGGATGTTGCGGTTTATATATTTAGCAAACAATAATTATGAGTGGCATTCTGGTTTATTGGGGGCGAAAAAGACCTTCATCTGGGGAAAGACCTCATGATGCAGTTTTGTTTTTCTGGGGGACTGAAATCATGAACACTAAATGGAATTGCCAAAGAAACCAAACCAACAACCGTATTACAGAACAATACCACACACCTCATATGGTGGTAAGGCATTGGCTGAATATATCAAGGGGCTCAGTTAAGAAGCCTTGGATGGGCAACATTTTAACAACAGCTGACCATGCCATATCCTGGGGTATCATAAAATTATACTAAAATACAAGGTGATGTATTTGTCAATTACAATGGTGGCATGAAAGGCTATTGAACTGTTTGCCATGGGAAGTGTGATTTTATTAGCTCATGTGACTAGCTAGCTGCTCATGATATTAAATAGCGCCCTGGTCATGGGGCCATGTTGATGCGGGACATTGTGTAGTATTCCAGAGTCTGCTTTGTGTTGAAGGACAGTTTATATAATCCAAATCTCAGTGAGCATTAAGCTAATGGTATTTGGTACTCCGATACATGATGTCTGCCCTTTTTACTGTTTCTATTTCATAACTTGTCTGATTGGCGGCTTTTCTTACGTGTGTCCCCACTCATCATACTTGGTTTTGTTATAAGGGCTGCTCGTGTAGCCTCGTGGTACGATTTGAAAGGACAAAAAAGGCATGTATGACGTCCCTTTAGAAGCTCCATAACAAAGGCAGCTAGGCAACATCTTCCTTTTTCTTCCATTTAAAAGACCATATCAGTGATTTGCTAAATCAGCAAATCCGAAAAAATCATCCAAAAAATAATTTTGGCATGTATGTAACAAGTTTCATGTTATCCTAACATACCATGCAAATGATAAGAACCAGAAGCAACCAATAAGGACACAGGATCCGGAGATTAGTCTATTTCCACAAACGGACACTTACACAAACAACGTAATTGAATGGAGAATCGTATCTTGCAACACTGCCGTTCCCCGTTTTTTCCTTTCTGTCAATGCTACAGCTGGGATAAAGGTAACGTATGAGAATTCTGCAGACTTATCCTTCAAGTTGGAAGAGATTGATGCAAATTTCAAATATTTTTCAAATCACTGATAGTGGTCTTTAAGTAATACAAATGGTCCATTGGAATGGGAGGAATACTTAAGCTTGCTTTTTCAAGAGAGCATGCCCTGAAGTTTATCAGAAACTTTTCTCATTTTTGTCTGATTACAAGTGTATTTTTGGGGGATAAAAAACAAATTGGCGTACCATGTTAAAGTAGTTGTAAAACACCAACACAACTTGATGGTTGAAATATAAAATTATGATTAATAGAGGGCCTCATTTTCCCTTATCCGGCGATGTCCTTTTAGTTAATTTGGGAAATTTTAGGTTAAGAATAGTTTAGGGTAAGCTAAGTGGATTTAAGATGGAGTAAATTACATTAGGGTTTAAGGCTTATTGGCAGAAATGGGGCCTGTATTTGAGATTGGCAATGATCCGAAGCGGGGTTTGATGGTCGTTTAATTGGAGGTTGAATTGGAAGGAAGTTAGTGGTTGTTGCACACCCTGGAATTCGGACGGCCTCGGCGAAAATAAATACCTGCAGTTGCGGGGAGGATGGTGGCAGATGCGAAGTCATCCCGGTCTGAATTTTGGGAAGTTCAAGCATGTTATTGCATGCATGAAGTGTTAGATGCAACAAAAAAAGTCTGCCCAATTGTGTCATGTGTGGGAAAAATATTGGCACCGCGTGCAATGGGTGACGAAATTCCAATCGGGCTATTGCCCATGTTTGTCAGGGACAGTTTCTGTAGGTTTAATTTAACAGTTTTTTCATATTCTATGTCATAGTTTGGCATTGCCAGCTCTCCCGTATAACCAGAGAATTTCTCGGGGTTAGTACAGAGACTGAAACAAGTCTATTTATGTGCTTTGGGTAGATGCATGGCTTTATTGCCTCGATTGCATGGCCGATGGTTTTGTGGGGTGTAAAAACAAAAACTTTCATTTGTAGTGTGCCATTGAATAACAGGGCTTGTCTAAAGGGTCCATGGCTGGGTGCCATTGTACCATTCATTACCTTGTATATTTAAATCGGTTCAAATGTTTAAGCTAACGGTC
Source organism: Ophioderma brevispina (assembly GCA_023653785.1). Lineage (NCBI taxonomy): Eukaryota > Metazoa > Echinodermata > Ophiuroidea > Amphilepidida > Ophiodermatidae > Ophioderma > Ophioderma brevispina. The sequence goes on along the minus strand of JAMKCH010007384.1, from coordinate 2,048 downwards.
AGCTGTGTCAAACCTGACTCACATTGTGGTGTAACTGTTTTAAATGTAAGGGAACTTGAAGGGTGGTGGAAAATTAGGAAGCTGGGGGATTTAGTGGTTGTATGGTGGGTTGGGTTTAGTCCCTCGTTCACCCATACTCTATCCTCCACCCTCCCACTCAGAAGGCCTTTACTTTCCCCCCCCCACCTTATTTCCCCATCCTACTTTATTTTCACTGCTTTATACCTTCTTGCACCCCATACACTCGATCCCACGCACCGTACCTCCCACCCTATGCTCTGTCCGCCCCTGCTAACTATCAATCGCTCCCTCTCCGCTTAAGTCCTCTCCACCTTGTTCCCCCCCTCCTTTACTTTATCTGTCTGAACATCTCCCCCCGTTTCCCCTATCGTTATCTACGCTTTCTCATATATTGTTAATGTCCTATTCTGTAACATTTCGCTATCCTACTCCCTATCCCTTACCTTTATCCTAACCCGCACCCATCAAACCTCTATCCCCCCTTCGCCTTTCGTGTGACATCCAACATCTCCCCCACCCCCGTCTCTCCGCCCTACCACCCCACCGAACCATGCCATCGTAGCTCTTTCAACCACTCCTCCCGCTCCCCTGACGCTCTCCTCTTCTCTCACTTCCCCCATCCTTTTTACTTATCTCTATCCCCTCGAGCCCTTTTTTCCCTCCATTGCTTCACCTCCCGGCCCTTGTTCCCCTCTGCCATACCTCCCCTTTCTATCCCCCTTATCCTCCTTAGTCTCTCTCCTTAATTGTAGTCTATTCGTCTCACCCTTCTACCACTTCTCAACCCTCTCTTTACCGTCGATCTGCATCCCCGAGATCCTGATCCAAAAGTGGAAAACGTCTACCGTGAGGTTGCACTGCGTGATGTGGTGTTGAAAGACTTCTGGTATTGTACAGCGTATTGTATGCAACGCTTAATGTGCAATTGTTTTCACATTCGCCGCACCTGGGCCCATGAGTGAAATATAACTGACAGAATCACGGGCCACAGCTATTCAAGAGTGATCCGGGAGGTTGCCCGAGTTAACAGATGGCCCAATTTGAATGAACATTGGACTGGTATTGGATTGCGTATTAATACCACTTTGCGACAACTCCAAGTGAAAGCAATACTCAACTCATGAACTGGCGTATTGGGCTGTGGTTAGCATCGTGCGTGGTACATTAGCGTGAGATCACTGAGATACATGTGCGCTGTGTAGACAGTCGTAACAAGTCACACTTTGGATCTGGATCGGATCTAGGGGATGCCGATGATGCGCATCGGCACATGTCAGAGTGGCCCAATTGTCATTTGATACCTGAGACATAGCCTACATAGCACATAGCTATCAACATATAAATGTATCAATGTAGGGCCATTCAGAAACATTTTATAAAAAGAAAATGCAATTTAGCATATTTGAAAAAGGGAAGTTAATTTGTCAGTACTACATGTACATTCCATTGTATAGTACTCCACCGAGCTGATTTACCCCTCGGGCGCTTTTGATTAAAAAGCGATTTTCACGCACGATCAGTTAAAATACTTCCGTTTCTAGAGCGTCTAGCCGATAAAAATCAAATACTATATCTCTGTCAAAAGTACCTTTTACCAAGATAAGCGTACTTAAGGGTGATGCGCGTAAATGTGATCGGGCGACCACTGCTAGCCCCGCCCCTTCTGGATGACAAGAGCGTACCTTCTTGTAAAGGTATTTTGATAAAATAGTATAGTCGTTTTGTGAGTTGAAGCATTTTTCAACTTTCCAGCGTAGTCGCTCGTGGTGACAATCACTGCTAACCAGCCGGTCTGTTGATTTTTCATTTAAAAGGCCTAAACACTCCACGGATTTGTAACTTGCGGAACGTGAATTAATTTACCAACAAACAATTATTCAGTAACAATCGAGGACATTAGAAAAATTAGAGTGCTTTTATTTCATTATTACCTATTTTAATCATATGTTTGAGTTTGGTCGCCGCGATTAGTACATGTGTGCAAAAGCGACCAGTGTCTATTCGCTTGGCCTTGGGAAAAATCGACT